>NSDO01000018.1:215544-227852 GCA_002286825.1 Lagenidium giganteum | reverse complement strand
GCTCACTACAGTAGTTAGTAGCGCCCTGGTGGCGGTCGACGATACGAGCCACGATCACCACCACGGTTTCCACCACGATCACGATCGCGGTAACCACCCCGGTCGCGACTACGATCACGACTTCGATCGCGGCCACGTCCCATTGGAGGGTAGTCGCGATCTCGTCCACGATCTCCTCGATCTCGACTGCGATCACGAGGGTACCCATTGCCACCGGAAGGGTATGGGTCCATATGTGGTGGGGGCATGGACATCTGAAGTTCAAATCGATCCACTTCACCACGCGGCATGGAAACATTCGTATGCTTAGAGTAATCCACGCGAAGCTTCTTGCCAAATACATGGACGCCATCGAGATGGTCTAATGCCGATGTTGCCTATCGAAAGAAAAGTGAGGCATTAGAATGCTACGTACGAAGATAACTGCGTTCAAGAGCACTTACGTGAGGTTCATCTACGAACTGAATCAAAGCCGTGTCCTGCTTGCGGAACATGATTTTCACTCGCACCACATCCCCAAAACAACCGAAGAAAGTAAACAGGCGGTCGGGGTTCTACGTTCAATCACAGAAAAATGATAAGCCAAGATACCATGACGCACCCAAAGCCGACGTGAGGGCTTACCACGAGACGACTGTCCATATTACTGCAAATGAGCACCGGAGAGCGCTTGATATCCCCACGTAATGAGCGACCTGTCGAGTGCGGAGGCAACTGATGTGCTCGAGGATCACGGTTGTCTGGAGGATAGTCGTAACCAGGTGGTGGACCACTGCCTCGACTGTCTGGGCGATATTCATCTCGATCGTAGACGGGTGGGCCTTGTTGGTACATTGGGGGTTGAGACTGTGGAGGAGCTTGCTGGTACGGTGGCTGGGCATAGTGATCCACGGGTTCGTGCTCGTAATTAGTATCAGGAGGCCCTGACTCTCCAGCTCCTGGACCAGATGGCAAGTTAGGATTCGTATAGTCCCTCGATCGGTCGTCGTTGAAGCGCACCCGAAGCTCAGTGTGACGAGAGAACACAATGTGGAGCGTATTGCAGCCCGTGTAAATGTCGCGACCATCGAGGGCCGATTGAGCAGCTTGAGCCTGATCCACCGATTCCATCTGGATCAACGCCTTGAATTCCTCATTCTTCCAGAACGTAACGATCTTCTGAACGTTGCCAAATTTTTGGAAGACTTGCTGCAGCACGTCGACTGTGACATCGTACTCAATCTTGGTCACAGTTACCATCAAGATGGTATTCGGGCTGCCTGCACGACGGTTCGACGTTTGCTCAGCAGCCTGGTGATGTGGCATCGCAACAGGAGCACCATTGGCTGGGATATAGGCGTGCTGTGGAGTCGCCATTTGAGCTGCTGCTGGCTGGCCATACGACGGCTGGGGCGTAGGATGCGAAACTGATGCTTGCTGCGATGGCTGGTCTCGAGGTTCGTGGCCATCCCGTGTTGTGATCTCATCTCGACTGCTGTACTCAAAGAAGATCTTCTTGCCACGAATCATTGCATCTCGAGTCTGGTAGAAGTTGATGAGATTGGTCGCAGAGGTGACATCAGGCAGCTGTACGAAGGCCTGGGACTTCTGAGGGATTAGCAAGCTCTTCTCGACAACGGCGAAAGGACAACAGAGCGCGAGAAGCTCACTTTCCAAGCAATCAGAAGGAAGACCGCGCACAAACACCACCTGCACACACAATCAGCACATATGCACGAGACGGAAATGGTTGGAATCGCGATAACAAGGCCAAGAATGGAATACAAAGAGCGCATTTACCCGAGATTCAGTTGTTCGCTGGCGCTTGGACGATGCATCGGCAGGCGGACCGCCATTCATTGGGCGCTTGGTGCCTGTCGTATATCCAGACTCCATCGCTGGTGCCGCAGGAAATGTAGAAGAGGAGGTCTAGTCGCAGGTGCTGAGGGCTTTAAGAACAGGAACGTAGGCCAAAGAGATAGAGCTGAACAGTCAAGAATCAGTATGTGAGCGAGCGGCACGCGTCAGGTGAAAAGAATGAGGCAAGGAAATGGTCAACAAGGGCATCAAGATGTCACAAGGCAGACTGACGGGATGGAGGACCCGGCAGGAAAGAGACACTGTACACCACAACGCACAAGCAGAGACGACACCTCCATCCTTGATGCACTTCCTTCCATTACCATCCTCCTGCTCTGGCGCACGCGACCTACCCCAGACGTTTGGCTTCGCTTGTCTCTTGATGCTTCGTTCCGACAAGTTGGCGAGATCCAACAATTGGAAAGCAGAGTACTGCTTGTGCACGAAGTATAAGTCCACTTGTCTAATTTGGACCAATCATATCGGATCCAGTCATTTATGGACCAATCAACACGTGCCACCGTGAACGCTGTCAAAAAGAGCCATGCCAGTGGGTGCCGCGTCTTATTCCAGCAACATGCGAGGCGATATGCGATTCCAGAAGATCAGGGTTCTCATGCGCTGCTCTCATGGTAAGTGCTAAATTTGCCCGTGGGTCGTTCGAGCGCATTCCTTGTTGGCGCTCGTTCATTGGTCATATATGTTCTGACCGGTTTATGGCTCATTCGACTCCACCCATTCGAGTGGTTTTAACTCAGTATTATTTTTCAGAGAGATGATTTCCTCGTTTCGGACGCGTGGGTTTATTTATTGCTACAGGTCCAACCAAAATAACCCACGCGTCGTCGTTTTGTGCCACTCCCGGGCTAAAAAACGCAAAGTGACGTTTTGAATCGGGCATACAGCGCGAGTGAGCGGAGGGGAGGAAAGAAACAAACCTTTGCCAAGTCACTTCGCAATTTTGGGTGTTCCCTCGAGCCGAGACAAACAACACATCCAGCAACCATGGGCATGGCATTTTCGCGCGTGTTTGAACGCCTCTTCGGCAAGMAGGAGATGCGTATCTTGATGGTCGGTCTCGATGCCGCCGGTAAGACCACCATCTTGTACAAGCTCAAGCTTGGTGAGGTCGTGACGACGATTCCAACGATTGGTATGTAACGCGCTACGTGGCAAGGGGGCGACGCAGTACCTCGCATACGCGTCAAACCGACGATGGGGTAACATGATCGCTGACATATGCGGCTCTCCTGAACAGGTTTCAACGTCGAGACGGTGGAGTACAAGAACATCAGCTTCACTGTGTGGGATGTCGGAGGACAGGACAAGGTACGCCTGGGTTGATATCTGTTCCTTGCTCTCTTGTAGCCATTCTCACAATATCCTGTGTCAATTTCTAGATTCGTCCGCTCTGGCGCCACTACTACCAGAACACCCAGGGTCTCATCTTCGTGGTYGACTCGAACGATCGTGACCGTGTGGACGCTGCTCGTGATGAGTTGCACCGCATGTTGAACGAGGACGAGCTCCGTGACTCGATCTTGTTGGTGTTCGCGAACAAGCAGGATTTGCCAAACGCGATGAGCGCTGCCGAGATGACCGACAAGCTCGGTCTCCATGGTCTCCGCCACCGCCAGTGGTTCATTCAGGCTTGTTGCGCGACGACGGGTGATGGCTTGTACGAAGGTTTGGACTGGCTGTCGGCGACTCTCCAGAAGCGGAAGTAGATACCCGGCATCAATCTCGCGAGAGATCGTTGTCTACATGGAGAATAAATTATCGTGCATTCTCGTGCTGTGTCAGCTCTACATTCTCTAGTGCTGCATGAACAACAGGTAGCTGCCTGCCAGTATACGGTACGCGTTCTTCCAGTGTTGTCCTTTCATCTTGCGTTCCATTATTCAACACAAGACTAGCTCAAATGAAGCAACACAATGACGACAATAGCGATGGCGTGGACAATACTGTGGTGTCTTCTTCGCTTAGCTCTCACCGAGCATGTGGGTCACACGCTTCATGATGTAGTCCTTGGATGGATCATACGGAGAGTCCTTGCTCGGAATCTCCAACACAGTCGGAATAGTCTTGTCGTACGTGTTCAGCAAGTGGCGAATCTCTTCAGCGACCTGTAGTTAACGTGAGTGCCCCACCCTCATCTCGGCACCAAAATCCATCCTCACGTACATGCTGGTTGATCAGGATAATAGCGATGTCGTCGCGGCTCGACAGCTTGCGGAAGCTTTCTTCGATAGCCGAAATAGGGGTGGCTGGGCATCATCACAACACACAGTCAGTCAACGCGCTCTCGTCGCCTCGTTCCCTCGAGCGTCTGCGTACAGGACTTGACGACGAGGAAGTTGGTGCCCTCGGCTGTTCGGTGGCCCACGCCGGCGAGGATGAAGCCCGTCACGGTGTCTTCGTCGCCGATCACGGCCACGAGCTTGGATCCGTCACTCATTCTGAATTAATGCGTCAGTTAGACTCGGGTCTAAATGGTGGTGGCGACCGTCCGCTTCGCTTTAGACTCGAAGTCGAGATCAAGAAGATCACCGCGACACAGAAGAACCTGGCAGGGTCTAACCCTCTAAGTACGTAAACGTACTTAGTGAGTCACGACGTGAGCAGCTCATAAAGTGCGGGAAAATGGCTGGGGTCGCGCCCCAGAAGGCCATCGGCGTGCCGACGTCCACGACGCAGCACCTGCAGGGCCTCGTGACGCGGAAGACAGCCACAGCAGAGCCCAAGACCATCGCCCAGTACTTCAACCATGTCGCGGACCTCGTGCATGCCAACGACGAGCTCACGGCGCTCCGGACGTACAACCTCAAGCGCCGGTGGAAAGTGACGCACGAAGGGTACGAGGCAGTGCTCAACCGCAAGAAGCGCTCCGTTGTGAGGTGAGCAGGCTGCTAGGTAGTGCTGTTCACCACACAGTGGACTGATCTGGATCGCTGTTGCGCAGTGCGAGTCGTCCGTCCGTGACAGGACCGGCTTATCTCTCTCGCGTGAGTATGACTTCACCTGTCACGCCCGTGGTTGCTCCGTCGTACATCAGTCCTTCTATTGCATCGATGGCGCGATCGGCAGTCAAGTCGCCTGTGCGTCTTACACCTGCCCCTGTGGTCGCGCCCCCAACGCTAGCAGCCAAACCGCCGACTGTGATGCCGAGCACGACGTTGGCGACGCCTTCGACCACGCCCATGCCGCTTGTGGTGCCGTCTGCAGTGGCAGCACCGCCTGTGGTGGCGCCGACGATCGTGCCAAACCCCGTTTCCATCCCGCAGCCGGTCGTGCAGCCGTCCACAACTGCTCCACGTCGTTCCGACTTTGTGGTTGGAACAAGAGTGATGATTCGAGTAAGTGCCCTACACAGTTGTGCCCTAGGGAACTTTATCTAATCGAGTGAATCACCTGCCCAACAGCACACACCCGATCTGGTCGCTTGTGGAGCTCGCAATCTCGTGGGCAAGACGGTATGAGTTTCTTTGTCTTCGAGTCCATGTGAAGAATTGCTCACAGTGTTCTCGCTCAGGGTCGAATTGTCGCCGTCCCTCAAGTCTACGGCCAAGAAGTGTACTCCGTCTACATTGACGAGCATGAGACCATGTTCCAAGTGCCTTTCAATGCCCTCGTGCTCATCAGCCCCCCTGCTCCGACCACAATGCCCGTCAGCATGCAACACCAGACGACTTCTGGACAGGTCGCATCGAGCGCAGCGTCAGCAGCACAATCTACAGCGGCTGCTCCGACTACAGCGGGTGTGTCGAGTACACATGCTCGTCCTACGCCTTCTGTTGAAGACATCAAGGTGGAGCATTCGTACCAGCTTCATCGCCTCATGCAGCAACAGTACCGAGAAATCCAAGTACTTCAGCAGCAATACGCCGAATGCCGTCTGGTGAACCCAGCGGCGTTGCCCAGCATTCAGAAAGAGCTTTCCAAGCTTCGCTTAGTCCATCTCTCGCAAGTCCAGACACTCAAGAGCAAGCAGGCACTCGATCTCCTAGGCAAGTGATGATAGCAGAGAACACAATTTGTTTATTGCATGGTATACTCCCTGTGTCGTCTCAACGTACTTCCGCCAACATACTTTATGCGTGTCGTGCATTCATGACTAGCTGGATCTGCTCACTCTCTGGATAGACGAGGGCTTTCCTGCTTATTGTTGTTGTTGCTGCTGCTGTTGCTGGTAGTACGCAGCGTATTGCTGCTGATACTGGGCGTAGGCAGCATTGGTCGCGGCATCTCCTCCAGCAGCCTGAGTTGCGTCCGTTTGGCCGTACGCTTGCGCACCATACGCCTACACAACGAGAACACACAGTGATTAGTCACCACATTCCAAAACATCTCCAGGGAAACAAATATGTAAACTCCATCATCCGCTGGTCGCCAGGAGCCTCTCCCTCTGCAGCACATGTGACGTGCACTGCAGCAAAGCAGGATGCAGTTCATCCCTGTGGAGCAGGCCGCGCTTTTGGTATCTGTGATTGCCCTACTACCATGCTCAATGCATCATGACAGATATTTACCTGATATTGCTGGTAGTACTGGGCATAGGCGGCGTTCGTAGCGGCAGTTGTCGTTCCGTTCGCTGCTGGAGTCGTCAAACTCATCGACGTAAAAGCAGCAGACGGGGTCGCAGCTCCAGTCGAAGCGGATGCGGCAGCGGTGTCGTATCGCGGACGCTTCGAGCCAACTTCGGCGCTGTTGTCGTATCCAGAAGAGGTTGCGGTCGACTCCAACGAAAGAACCTTGGCAACACGATCACGAACAACGGAATTCTTGCGTCTCCAAGTCACTTCTCGATCGTACACAGCTCGGACATCTGCAATGCTGGACGAATACGTTTCCATGAACTCTCCATATTGAAGCCACAAGTCGTTCTTCTCGTCGTTGCTGAGGTCGTTGATTTCTGCGAGGGCCTTGTCAAAGATGGAGGACACACGAGGAATACGATCTTGGCCTGGCGCGTTGACTTCGAACTGGATAAAGTAAACCCACAAGATGATCGAACCTGTGCACTTCGCCGTGGCTCGCTCGAGGATGCTTCGAGCTTGCTCAAAATCGGACAAAATCTGATGCACGAAAGTAACGTAGGATACTGCGACATAGCCATATGCGTCAGGTTGACCCACGAGTTGTTCCAAGCCACGTTCGTACCAGTTCTTGACAGCCTCAATGTTGTTCTGTCGGCGCTCAAAGTTGGCGTAGCGAACATACGCCTCAGCCAGCTTGGGCGCCAACTCGTTCAACACATTTAGATAGTTCATGCGGGCCTCTTCGAGTTTTCCGTTTGCCTCTAGGAATGCAGCATACTCGAGGTAAATCGAGGCGCGGAACTTGAGGAAAACATTCACTGCACGCTGAAACACCGCATTCGCGGCCTCAAATCCTTGCACACGTTCCTTCCAGTTCGCGAAACGCACCCACAATTGTTCATAGTTGGCGCATGAGATCAAACAGCGCTCGTAAAGCAGCTCGCAGCGAGCAGTATCACCAATGACTTCTTCGTAGTCCAAGTACGAATGCCAATTCGCCAGTGCAGCATCACTCACAGGAGTGACGTGGAAGTAGTTGCGATCAATGGCGGCTTCAAACCCTTGGCGCTTCTGGATGCCTTCGAGAGTTTTATTCTTGATGGCTTCGACGCTGTTGACGATCTTGACACGCAAGAGACCTTCGTCCATCTCTTCCCCGGCGCCCATCGCGTTCAGTTCCTCCGATGTCGCGAGCACGTGAAGCTGTTGCGCCAACACGAACTGGTTGTACTTTTCCCAGAATTCATCCAGATTACTCAATGGCTGGTGCATGATGCGCTTGAATACTTGGTTCAGACGTAGCATGTCGTTCTACAGAAATGGAAAGAAAAATCAGTTTTGTGTTACCATGCATGCTGAACAATGTACATATCACGTACATTGATGGTTTCCAGCTGGATGTACATATCCCAGAGCGGTCCAGCGAGTGGGTCGTTGGCGCAAGCAGCCACTGCACCCTCGAGCGCCCTATTGCCATTGAAACAACGTCAGTCCGATGTCATGGATACATATCAAAAGCGAGCTTCCTTACGTGCGTGCTTCGTCCACCGTCACGCGAACCGTGTCGATGAGGAACTCGCAGTACTTCTGCCACATCTGCACACTGTGGCGTGCGGCCACCACGCCGCGTTCGTACACCGCACGAGCATTACCCGTCGCCTCGGACGGATCCACCACCGCCGGCGTCTCATTATTGGCCGCACGACCAAGACTCATCTCGTATTGAGCATACTACAGACACACAACAGCCTCATGAGCTCCATAGCACCGAATGGAAYCGCATAAAGCGCTCGTACCTTGTTCCAATAGCCAAAACAGAGTGGAAAGAGTTGGAGGAAGCGGTCAAACGTCGTCTCAACCGTCTCGCGCGAGACGCCGGGCTCCGTCTCCACGAGCGCCAGCAACTGCACCCAGGAGTTAAAGTCCAGCGGGTTCGCGTCCACACTCTCCTTGAAGCGCTCCATGGGCGGCTTCACCGCCGTCGCCGCCGCGTCCTCGCCGCCATTCGCCGCCATCGTGTCCAGGTTTCCGCGTTTGGACGCGTTGGTTTGGTTTAGGAGGTGGTCTAAACGCAGTGAACGCATGACATCCGTCCTCTTAGTCCAGAGTACCATAGTAAACGAAGACAGACCAGATGATAGTCATTYTAGGGAATTGGGTCACGTTAGGTCCGCATTTGGTTGTGGACGGTGGGGTCCACACCATAATCGAAATGTCCAAAAAGCAACTTGCACGAAACAACAAGAATGGAAGCGATTCGACCAGTGCGCTTGCTCTATGGACGCCATTGCTACGTTTCTACTGCTTCTAGACAGCGGAGTCACTGCGTAAGACGCTTGTGAAGCGCTTTGGGGCGTATCGGACGCGTTACATGGCTGGTTTCGTGGTCTAACGACCCTTCAGTGCGTGTCAAGTGACAGAGAGTCACCATGGACCGATCGACTTCGAGTCGTGTGGACGCTGGCATCTCCAGTCTCCAGCTCCTTCAGACGCGCTCTGTGTTGGCGCCGTGGATCCATCAGCTGACGGAAGCAGGGCCGTTGCCACCAGTGCTGGATCATGGCCCGATTCAGTTCCTGCGTCAGGTCATGGAGCTCACGACGAGTGCCAACGCCAGCGCCAAGCTCATGGACGACGCGCTGATCCTACTGACGTATGGTGGCTCGTATCTTCAAGACCAGTACGATCCAACGCGCTGTCGGTCTGGGCTTAAAGAGCGAGCTCGTGTCCGACTCGAGAGACGACTTGTTCATGCGACTCGAGCGCGAAGTATCCAGAGAACGATGCGTACACAGCGATTCCATACGAACCAGCTCCCAGCACTGCAGCTGGACACGCACAAGTTTCTACTGGACGAGATCCAGCAACGCAAGACGATGGATCGTCCGGACTCACTCGAAAACCTCGTGAATGTTCCGATGGAGGTGAATGAGCCAGAATTGCAAGTGCAAATTGAAAAGTATGCGGCTGAACTACGTCAGCGAATGGCCACACGACGCAGCGACGAAGACGAACTACGACGCAAGCAGTTGAAGGAGCAGCAAGTCCAGGAAGATCGCAAGAAACGACAGGTATGATGGAGCTAAAGCTAGGTTGGAACTCTGTGTCTTACCATCACGTTCAATGCGCAGGTTTACCAGAAGAAGAAGTGCTTTGAGCGAGCAGCGCGCCGTTGGCACTACTTTGCGACTCGATTGCTGCGGAGTGCGCGCGAAAAAGAGCAGCAGGAGAACCCACAGGGTGTTTCCCCCGCTGCCAGGAGATCCGAGCATAAACTTTCGTCCGTCTCCGATTCTCCGACAGCTCGAAAGTCCACAGCAAAGCACAGTTCGCAGGCCGAGTCACCGCTTTCATCGAAGTCAGTGCATCGTGACTTCATCCGAAGGTTTGTTGCGAAAGCTATCACGCGCGGGCTCAGTCGTGTGCTGTGTGCGTTCAACATGACCAACGATCCCTCCTCAGTACGTCTGAGTGTCATCGCCAATGGCTTGGACGCACTCACTGAAACGCAAACAGCAACCAGTGATGCTCGCAAGGTTCGTCTTGGTCTCTTGCTCTGCGATCTCCATTTTGGTCCCAAGTACACAGGACTCTACCAGCGTTTCTTCGATCGTGTTGCAACTGAAAAAGGACTCGCCGTCGAGTGGCGAGTCTTCAATTGCCTCAAGTCTCAATTCCCCACGCGAGCTCAGCAACGATTCCTGAACGGATTCCTCGTTGCTGGCGGACCCGCGACCAGTGTTGTCCAAACAGAGCAAAAGAACCGGCACTTTGGGCGATGGAGACGGCGGTTGATCATGCTCCTTCGGATGCTGTACGAAGAAAAGCGGTCGATCCTAGGAGGCCTTGGTCTCGGTCATGTGATTCTCGCAGAGGCGCTTGGGGCCAAGATCGGTATGAACGAGTGGGAAGACGGATGGAATCTTCTTGATCCCAGTATCTTTGACGACCCAGGTGGTAGTGGTGGGGCGTTGGATATCCGATTAGGCATTCGGTATCTGCATGGAGAGTTTGTGCAGACGATGGGGACAGCAGCAAAGACCGTGCGTGCGTGGAAGAGTGCTCGTGAGGGCGGATTCATAACGTGCTTTCGAGATAAACTAACATTGTCGATTGACGGATCCCCAGAATGTGGAGCGTTTGTGTTTGAGACCATGAGCGAGTTTTATGAGCGTGAGCGCCATACTCGTCAGGCTGGAAGAGATGACGAAGGTATTGTGGAGGATACCGGTCAAGACGCCCCACTTCGACTGGAAAGCGTGCTCACCCTAGAGGCAAAGAAGAAGAAACTCGGCTTGACAGATGCATCGACTCTTGTGGCACACTTGTTCCTCGATCATTTTCATCGACGAATCATATCTACGCCATCTTCTAGTCACCACGAAGCCGGATCTCTCATGGCCATTACTGGTGCGCTCACATCAAACCCGCAGACACGTGATATCGCGGCATCTATTGATATGCTTCGCAACAACTCGAGTGTTTCGGCGGTGTATATGACTGCGCACACCACCAGTGACGGCCATTTGGTGGTTCTTCGACCTCGCTTGGAAGCTGTTTTGTTTGAGCACGATCGGAGTGCGGCCTCATCAAGCGAATCCCCACGGAGGAAGAGCGTTCATGCCGGAACTCCTTTGGTTGAGCCACCAAAAGGCATGACATTAACCGATCTACGGAACCAGATGAAGAATCTCAATGATGAAGAGCAAGATACCAGGGCCAAAACACCGCCACTATGCCCTCGGGTCTCGGTCCGATTACCGTCGATCAAATCCGACAGTTCGTCTGCCTTTGCTGATGTTGTGCCCACGGGTGCACCACGATCTGTGCTTCGACGTGGAGGGACCGTCGCAAGACGAATCGTCGCACCTTCTGTCGGTCTCTTGACGTTGTCTGAAACTCTAACGTTGCTAAGGAAGACAGGTCGAGACACTCGAACGCCAGGAGATAGCTCCACAAGTATCCAAGCCCCTCGTCGGAAGCAAAACGTGTGTCTTCGATTCGGGGACGAGGAATCTCGGCATTCCCAAGAGCTTGTGTCGTTCACAAGAACCCAACTGCGAGTTTTATGGCTTCGCCTGATCGCTGCATTGCGCATTGCAGACGTTTCAGGTGATCAAGTGGTGATCCTGGCGCGCCAGTCACAAATTCTTGACTTTTTCCGTCGCAAACGACCGATGTGGACGTTTGTCAAGGATTGTCGGTGGTCAGTACTACCACCTCGTCAACGCATGAAAAAGATCGAGCTCTTTGCGACCTGCGCAGACATTCTGGTGTTTGAACACGACTTTCTATTGAGTAACTCGGCAAAAGAGAACGAAGCAATCTTCCATCGAGCGCGGATGCTCGGCCTTCAAGTGTACGTCGGTCGAAGGGAAGAGATTGACCGACAAGCAGCAAAGCCAGACCGCCCTCACGCGAACAAGAAGGCGCTTCAACGTCGAAAAACTGGCAACGGAGTCTCGTTGACCAAGACACTGAGTAAAGCCGAAGGCACGTCAGACGGCGACATGCAGCTGGTTGAGTTTATGCTGCTCCAACTCACAGGTGTTCATGGCGTGTTGACGACTACACCAGAGGTTGTACTAGAAGCACTGGAGAACATCCACACCAAGAGCGACATGATGCAACAAGTGGATCAGCTCTTTCGTGGCTGGCAAGCCAAAGACGTGATCAAGTCGTCGACGTCGAATCGTTCAGGCGCACGACGCGTCAGCAACGGGAACAACGCCTCCGAGGACAACTCTACGACGTGGCAAGAAGATACCGAGGACTTTATCCCTCAAGACTACTACGACAGCGACGACAGCGTCACCGAAGAAGAGATTGTGACGGAAATGGCTCGACAATGGGCTCAGCACAGTCTAACGCCCTCGAAACCTTCGTCGCCGTTCGTTCCGCTTCGACCGTTGCCATCAAGGCGAGGCGACG
>NSDO01000018.1:204070-215483 GCA_002286825.1 Lagenidium giganteum | reverse complement strand
CATCAGCAGCAGTCTCGACCGCTCCAGTGGCTCGTTCCGATCCCCCGTCTTCCAGCGGTCTCTGAGCACCGCACGGCATCAATCGCTGGGTGACAGCACGGCCCAGGCCTCCTCCGAAGTCGAATACATTGCGTCGGCCGTCGTAGGCGTCTCCGTGGCGCATTCACTCGTCCGAATCAAGAGCATTCGACAGAACATGACGCCGCGATGACAACCATGGAGCTCTTCGTGTCCTTTCAAGGATCACGCCTCTTTTCGGCCAATCAGAGAGTGGTCTAACCATTTATGGCCAATTAAAATACGTTCATGTGGTCCACATGAAGACTGTTGAGAGCCAATAGGTTCGAGAAGCTCCATTGACCATCGTCAGCACTATCAAGGACGACGCGAGTACATCATGCGCTATCTCCGCGCCAAGGGCATCCGTAAGGCGCTGCGCCAGTTCCACTTCCTCTGCGGCATCAAGCCGCCATACAAGGTGCGTTTAGACCGCGTCGCTGCTGCGCTAAAGGGCGATCAACGACTCACCACCAGTGCTCTCTCTAGGTCTTGATCGATGGCAACTTCCTTGCTATGTGTCTGCAGATGAAGGTGGACCTTCGCGAGCGAGTGCCCAAGTTCCTGCAGGTGAAGCCGCACCAGGTCGAGTACTACATCCCTCGCGCAGCTGTGAACGAGCTCGAGTTGCTCGGAGAGGCCATGCAGGAGGCGGTGGACCTCGCCAAGTCGTTTCATATCATCGAAGAGCGCGATTATGGCGACGACGCGACGCAGTCCAAGGGCGATGGCCCTGTGGACGTGACCAAGGTGATCCAGTCCATCATTGGCGACCGTAACGCGCGCAAGTTTGTCGTCGCGACGCAAGAAGTCGAGTTGCGAAAGGTCTTGCGCGCCGTCCCCGGTGTGCCGCTTATTTATCTCAACCGCTCGGTGCTCGTGTTTGAGGACATCTCCAAGGCGACGTTGGCGATCGTGCGTCAGGAGGAGAAGGCCAAGATGGCCAAGCTCGACGTGAACGAGAAGCGCAAGCTCGAGAGCGTGTACGAGAGCGACGAGAAGGACAAGGAGGAGGACGCCCACCAGCGCAAGAAGCATCGCGCCAAGGCACCAAACCCATTGTCGTGCAAAAAGCCAACCAAGAAGAAGGTCCGCAGCAAGAAGAAGGGCAAGGACGCCGCATAAGACGACTGAATGCGTCAGCTCTCGCCTCCTTCCACTATAGATACTATGTAATATCTCCATGCCACTCAATAAAACAAAGGCCCTGGCTTCGTGCCTTCGATGGTGTTGCTCTATGTCGTTTATAAATCTCTCTATTATGCCTAAAAGTCCTTGTCCCAGCATGAACCATCGTCGTGGTATGGCTGGATCGACTCGCTCTCYGTCACGGCGTCGAACTTGGACGTGTCGAATGGGTCAGCAAGGCGTGGCTTGTACGGCGCCGTGTCCTTCTTCTTGTACATGTTGTCCCAGTTGACAGCGGCAAACCATGGGTGAGCGCGGATTGTACGCGCCCCGCCGTGCGTGATACCCATGCGCTTGGTTTGGTCACGCTCGAGCAGCTTGGAGATGAGGTCGCGGCAGGATTCGCTCACCCATGGTGGGTATTGCACCGTTTCCTTGACAATGTTTCGACAGATTTGCATCTGATCGGCCTGGTTCGCGCCAGCAAACGGCGAGTATCCCACGACCATTTCGTAGATCAAGACACCAAGTGCCCAGTAGTCCACGCCCTTGCTGTGGCCCTTACCCAGCACGAGCTCGGGAGCGAGGTACTCTGGTGTGCCACAAAGCGTGTACGTGCGATCCTCCACGACCTTGGCAAATCCAAAGTCCACGACCTTCAAGTAACCCTGTGGGTCGATCAGCAGATTTTCTGGCTTGAGATCGCGGTAGACAATGTTGCGTTCGTGGAGATACTCGATGGCCATGAGCACGTGACTCGCGTAGAAGCGCGCGTGGTCGTCCTTGAGTCGACCAGGCGAGTTGGGTGAGCAATGCAAATACGTGAAGAGCTCACCGCCCTGGACGAATTCAATGAGCAAGTAGAGACAGTTCTTGTCCTTGTATGTCTGGTAGAGCTTGAGGATGAACGGGTGATTGCAGCGCGCCATGATGTTCTTCTCGTTGATCACGTTCACTTGCTGCTTGTATGCAACGACGTTGGCCTTGTTCAGGATCTTCATGGCGAACGGCTTGCCTGTGGCCTTGTGACGCACAAGCTTCACGCGACCAAAAGTGCCCATTCCAAGCGTACGCATCACTTCCAAGTCTTCCATCGCAATAGCGTCGGCCATAGCAAGCGCTTGCTTGCGTTCTTCGGCTTCTCTGTTGAGCACATTTTGCAAAGGACCAAGCAACTCGACGAACTTGGCTTGATTCAGCGAGAGACACTCGAGTGCACCGTTGGCAATCACATCAGCCTGACGAGGCTCGTCGCGCAACAGCGACATCTCACCAAAGAAGTTACCCGACGAAAGCGTTGCGATCTGCTTCTTCTCGCCGTTCTCGACGCTCTTCATGACCATCGCCGAGCCGCTCTTGATGATATAGAACGTCGTGCCCTTGTCACCTTCCTTGATCACATACTCGCCATCCTTAAAGCTCACTGGTTCCAAGGCCGAGAAGAGCTTTTCTTTCTCGTATGGCGAGAGATTCTTGAGCAGATGGATCGACTGGAGCACGCGCATGCTCATGTTGCGGTCAATAACCTCGCGCAATGAGCCCAACAAGTCATCAAAGGCTTGGCGATCCAAAGCGATCAACGTCACGTCCGTCTCCGCCGTAACGTTGGCGGCACGAGGCTCATGAGTCATCAACGCTCGTTCACCAAAGTAGTCACCATCCGTCAAACGTAAGGCTTCCATGCCGCGAGCGTCACCTGCGTCCGAGCAGACCACGGTACCCGTCTTGATGATGTAGAGCACATTGCCACGCTCGCCCTTCTTGATAATCCGCTCACCCTTGGAGAACGAGACGATCTGTGCCGCTTCAGCGAGCTGTCCGAGCTGGGTCTCAGTGAGTGGCTTGAGTAATGAGACGTTGCGCAGAGCGTTCTTGCACTCGCCGATCTGGTCCGCTTGGTTACGAGCCACAAGACGACGGAAGGTGACACGGTCGAGTGCCCAGAGACGACCAGGCTGCGTACACGTAATCGTGGCCGTGCGGGGACAGTTGTAGACGAGTGCGAGCTCACCGAACGTCGCACCTTGCTGGGCCACACTGATCGTCTCGCCCTTGACGATGATGCCGAAGGTACCCGACTCGACGACATAGAAGAAGTCACCGGAATCACCCTCCGTGATGATCACGTCGCCCACTTGTGCGTTCTTCTCGGTCATCAGCTGCACGATGACGTCGATGTCATTGGCATCGATCGTGTAGAAGAGAAAGTTATTGGCAAGCGACTGCTTGATGAGATCGCGTGATTCGTTCGACTTGGGTACAGGGACGATCTCGAGAGGCGCGTTGAATTGCACGCTCTCCGCGCAGATGTCGCGGCGACGTCCAGCCGCGCGCTTCTCACGCATGATCACCGCGACCTTGTGGTCAGCCACGGCGGCGCCATCTTCAGCATTCGTGGCCGAGACCACGGCGTCGAACTCTTTCTGGGTCTTGGCGGGGACCGAGTTGATGCATCCCATGACTCTAGAGTTGTTGGCAAGTCGGGATTTCGCGGAATGACCCTAGCGCCGTACGAACAGCCATCTGCGGCGACTCAGAAGGCTATGGCGGCGATCGAATTGACCACCTCCTTCACCGTCTGGTCCGTCAATGGATACCCATTGCCGATGTTGATACTCCACATAAGATTGAGCAAATTCCGTCCGCTATTTCTGTAGCCATGTGTGGGGTCCACATGAGCATGAAGTTCCTGGATTGGGAATAGCCTCGTAACGGCTTGCTCGTCGAAGTGGATTGGGATCACCCGAACTCGTTTGTGTCGGAAGGCATCATGGCTACAAGGAAGTCGAGTGAGCTCTCTCGGGCCTCGCTCACGCGGCCGTTGCATGAAGAAGAAGAAGAAGAGGAAGAGCGATGTCGTGCGAGTTTCAGGACGCATGCGCGGATGATGGATGTCGCGTCCAAGGCGCTGAGTGATCCGATGCATGCACTTGATCGCTCCGGTGTTTCGGAGCTTTGTCAATATATCCAGCAACTGGAAAGTGAGAAACGCGACCTTCAAGATCAAGTGAATTTCCATCGAGATCAGGACGCAACGCATCGTGTGCAACTCGCAGCAGCCGCGCGACGTATTGAAAAACTAGAGACTTCGTGTTTGACCGTATCGGACGCCTCTGATATTCAGGAGGAAAGTGCGAGACAGCTGGAAACAGCATTGAACACTGAGCGCGAACGAGGCGCACAGATGGAGGCTCGACTGGAGAGCATGCAGCGGAAATGGGAAGACACGGAACGTGCTCGCCAGCACGCTGTGTTCAAGTTCAGCGAGCTGCAGACAACCATGGGTGAGGCGCAGATGAATCGTCTCACCAAGCCAGTGGTTCCAAAACCACAACGCACTGACGAACGAGATCCAACCACGGGCTCGAGCGAACGCATCGAGAAGTACAAGCGCGAGATCGAACTCTTGCGTCAGAAGATCGAACTCCGAGACGACCAAGCCAACGAGAAGCAGCGGCTAGCAGTGGAACTGGCATTGCGCAGTGCTCATCTTGAACACAGTGCTATGCTAGAGAAGGTGCGACTTGAGTGTGAGATCAAGCTGAGTGAATGGCGTCACGACGAGGCTGTGCGAGCCAAAGAGATTGAGGCGGCGATGGAGGAAGACCGTTATAGCATCCGGCTCGAGATGAAACACGGTATGCAGCGAGCTCAGATCGACCAGCGCGTGTACTATCTACAAGCACAAGCAGCAATTGTGCAGCAGCAGAACGAGTCAACATCGCAAGGTACTGACGAAGAAGTTCCATTCGGTGCGATGGACGAGGTTCTCGTGCGCATGCAACTGGAGCTTTTGCGTACAAGGCGATTCGGTGCACTCAAGAAGCTAGTTCTCATTCGTCAGTCGAAAGTGGATCGAGCGCTGCGTATCGCTGTGTCCCGGTGGAAACTTCATGCGACACAAATCCGGATTTTCCAATTGAACGCTGTGCTTCACATGCATCGCATTGTGACACATCTGGAAATGCGCAAACAACGCGCGTATTTTCATAACTGGAAGGCACACACCAAGCTCATGCATCTTCATGCATCCCAACAGCAAGCCGTGGCTTGCTGGAATCGGATGCTCGCGGTAGAACGACTCCGTCAGCTGTTACACGAACGAACGGTAAGTGTAGTCTCCCCGTGACAGCGTAATTGAAGATGAACTTACTGTTTCTTAAACAGCTGAAGCAGGCGCTACGTGCGTTCCACAGATGGCGGGCCAGTGTATTGCAGCAGCGCTGTGGCACAGCAACGGGTAGCAGCGGCATGGCGACGTCATCAACGACAACACCGAGTGAACAACCGTCTGAGATGGCTCCTCCTATTCCTACTGGCGATACAGCAAGCGCCTCACAAGCGACCGTCACAGCAGGTGCTGAACTGCAAGAGGAGATCAAGAAGCTGCACGAACAGCTCGCGTCGTCCAAGTCCGAGGCGTGGCGCTACAAACGCCAATTGCTCAAGCAGTTCCTGTGAGGGCCCAAGATGGCTACATTGTCCTAATTTCACACTGTCAGGAGCTACGATCCCTACTTGTACTGTAACAATCGATATTTTTGACTTGCATGCCCAATATGTTGGTTCAAAACCCTATGATTGTACCTTTCAGATATAATACCGAAGTCAACTTGGATCTCAAATCGTGGAAAGATCCGATTGAGACCAAGACATCATGGCGACGGCGTTTGAGGAAATGGGCGTTTGCGCGGAGCTGTTGCGCGTGATTGAGGAACAGGACTGGCTCGTGCCGACGCCAATCCAGACGGAAGCGATCTCGCTGTTGCTCGGGGGCGGCGATGTGCTGGCGGCCGCGGAAACGGTGCGACGTCAGTCACTTGAAAGGATGGGACAATGAATACTAAGGGCGGGTTTTTCGTACAGGGAAGCGGGAAGACAGGGGCGTTTATCATCCCCTTGTTGCAAGTGATCCAGGAAAGTCTACTGGATGCCACAGACGACAAGCCGACAGAGTCGAATGCAGCAAAACCAAAGGCGAAAGGATCTACGATGTCATTTGAATGGAGTTCGCACGATAAAGACGCACAGTTATCAGTGTTACCGATGGAGTTGTCGCTTCCAGCAATGACAACAAGCGCTGGCTTGGAGTGCGAGGGGCTGTAGGCTGTCTCTTATACACATCTAGATGTGTATAAGAGACAGGGGCTGTAGGTGTGCGCTCACGAGGGAAATACTACTTCGAGTGCCAGCTCATTCGATGTGAAGGCATTGTGCGCGTTGGATGGTCAACAATTGCTGCAAGTCTCGACCTTGGTACTGATCGCCATGGGTAGGGTACGGTGGAACGGGGAAGAAGGCCCATGAACGGCAGTTTATCGAGTATGGCGAGCCATTTGGATCTGGTGACGTAATTGGGTGCTTTCTGGATCTGGACCAGCGAATCGTTCGCTTTGCCAAGAATGGAAGCATGTATGATGGAGCCTTTCATCTGGGCCCGACGACTAAAGCCACAGCATACTTCCCTGCCGTTTGTCTCAAGAACGCTGATGTTGAGCTACACTGCGAGCCAAGTTCTTTCCCGTACCCAATGGAATTCGTCGATCTCATGCATGCCAATCGCGATCTTCTGGTGCCAAGCAGTTCTTCAAAGGGCCCAAATGGTTTGCCAGGGATGCCTGGAAACAGCTCAGTGGTGGTTCGCCCTCGTGGAATTATCCTCGAGCCCGCCCGTGATCTCGCTCAGCAGGTTTTCGACTGCGCGCGTGTCTTCAACAAGTATCTGACGAGTCCCAAGGTCCGTGTATCGCTCTGCGTCGGTGGTATCAGTCTCAAGGACCAGCTGCAGAAGCTAGAGCGGACTGGTGGATGCGACTTGATCATTGCTACGCCTGGACGCCTTATGGAAATGCTCGAGCGTGGTTTTCTCGATCTCGCTTCCACGAGCTTTTTCGTGTTAGACGAAGTCGATCAGCTGATCAGCACAGATAACGTACCAGCAATTCTCAAGATCCACGAAACTCTCGCCCGTCACGCTCCAAAGACTGGTCTGCAGCGACTTCAAGCGAGCTTTTTCTCGGCGACGCTGCATGCAGACGGTGTCATGGAACTGGCAGACAAGATATGTCACCATCCTCAGTTGGTTGATCTCCAAGGCAAAGCAGTAGTGCCTGCGACAGTTCACCACGTGATGCTGAGCGTAGACCCACGCCAAGATATCAGT
Organism: Lagenidium giganteum; assembly: GCA_002286825.1. NCBI lineage: Eukaryota > Oomycota > Peronosporomycetes > Pythiales > Pythiaceae > Lagenidium > Lagenidium giganteum. The sequence continues at coordinate 208,135 of NSDO01000018.1, read as the reverse complement.
TCTGTGCCCAAAACTGTGCCGTCTCCATCAACTGACGCAGTACATGGCACTACTACACGGGAGAAGGTCACTCAGTATATTCAAAACGCTCGACAAGATTGGCCACTTGGCGCGGACAAAGACACAAAGTCTCAGATCCTGAAGTTTCTCAAGCCTAACCAGCTTGTCCAGGTGCTGGACGCACTGGCAATCGAGCAGTGCATGGTCTTTTGTCGTACGAATCTCGACTGCGACCTGTTGGAGGGGTATTTGCTCCAACTCGGTGGTCCAGATAAGCGCCAGGTGTTTACAGGCGACAAGCTCGAGCGGGGGCGTGAGCACCCGTACTCGTGCTGTGTGTTGGCTGGTTTGCGGTCGATGACAAGTCGCCAGAAAGCACTTGAAGCGTTCAAAGACGGTGATGTACGCATCCTTATCTGTACAGACGTTGCGGGGCGTGGTATCGACGTTCCTCGGTTGGCCTGTGTGATCAATCCCACGTGACCAGACTCGGTTGACAGCTACATTCATCGCATCGGTCGTGTCGGACGCAGTGAGCGGCTGGGGCTCGCGATCTCACTCGTAGCCGCAGACAACATCCGCGAACGTGTGTGGTATCACAAGTGCTCGAAGCAGCGGGGAGGTACGACGTGCACCAAGCGTCAACTGGTCGACGACGGCGGTTGTACGATCTGGTATGATGAGCCATCACTGCGTCGAAACATTGAGAAAAGGCTCCAACAAGGTGCCGAGACCGTCACGTCAGTGAATGAACTCGTAGCAGCGATCCAACGACGCGGCGGAATAAAGCAGTATGGTGCTGAGCGATCGAAGGACCTCGAGGAGACACGACCGGAGCTCTTGCGACTGGCTCCTCATGTCAAGRCATTGGCTGCATTGGAAGAACAGGTGCAATGTTCGTGGCTTACTATGCAGCAGGCCTTGACAAGAGGACATAGACTGTAGCAGACACGATTTAAGACAACACGATCACTTAATCGACCTGTGACTTAGCTACCTACGACGAATGGAGTGCGGACGAAGCGCATGAGAAAGCAAAAGGCGTTAACCACGGTAACCTGGGTAACCTGGAGCCGCACCAGAAGGCGGCTGCTGCTGCTGAGGTGGCACTTGACCAGGATATCCACCGTAGGCTTGCTGTGGTGGGAATCCCTGCTGCGGTGGGTAGCCCTGCTGTGGAGGATAACCTTGCTGTGGTGGGTAGCCCTGCTGTGGTGGGTGACCGTATCCTTGTTGAGGTGGGTAGCCCTGAGGAGTGTAGCCCTGCTGAGGTGGGTAACCTTGTGGTGGCTGCTGACCCTGAGGTGGATACCCTTGCGGTGGCTGCTGACCCTGTGGTGGATACCCAGCAGGAGGTTGCTGGAAGCCAGGCACAGCACCTGGAGCGCCTGGAGCAGGTGCCGCTCCAGCAGGTGGAGGCTGCTGGTAACCAGGGGCACCTGGAGCTCCTGCTGGCGGAGCTTGTTGAGGAGCTGGAGCGCCAGGAGCAACAGCGGGCGCCGTCGTCGTTGGTTCAGCACCAGTCGGCTCGGCGAAAGTCTGGAAGGTTGGTGGAATCGGTGGGTTTGGGTTGATCCCGCGCACTCGCATGTACTGGCAGAGCTGGTTTGGAATTTCCGCGAGCGTCTCTTGCGTCAACGCCGCTGGGTTGCCAGCGAAGCGACTGTAGGGCACAAATTGCACACTAGAAACAAAAGGAATGTTATGTCAGCCCTTCCGATCAGAGAGAGAGGAATAAATAAATAAAAGCCGATACGCACATGTCACGCGAGGCACGCTGGCCATTCGAAGCGCGAAGCTGCTTGCCATCGCCATCAAGGGCGTGCATCGACGAGAAATCGGCAGGGCCGACACCAATGATAACGATCTACATAGCCAGAGGGGTCAGATCCAGATACAGGTAGTAAGAAATCAGGCACGCGTACCGAAAGAGGCACAGTGTTCGACGCGTGGACGAGCGTGTCGATCGTGGCAGGCATGTCCATGATAGCTCCATCCGTCACGATCATCAGCACAAAGTACTTTTGCTTGCGTGGATCATTGAGGGAGCTGGCGACGGCAATTGTCTGCTGGATCAGTCTAACAGAGCAACACGAATATCAGTTGCTGTTGGTCCTTTCGAGTCTGCAGTCGAGGCAACGTACGGCGCAAAGCACGTAGGACCATGCAAACGAATGTGGTAGAGCGAGGATGAGTATAGCTGCATCACGCCCTGGACGCCGTGCACCTCTGGGTTGGACGGATTGAGGTTGAGCGGGAAGCAGTGGTCCACGTCGCGGGCATTTGGTGGGATGCCACCAAAACCGTACACGGGAATCATCTTGTCCGAGTCGTACGGCTCCAAGATGGACCCCGTGGCGTGGATCGCAAGCTGGTATTGGTTCCAACCGCGTGGATCGATGAAATGGAGACTGCGCGGGTCGTTCGCAGGGCCGTTCGACGCCGTGTAGTCGATACCGAGGACCAAGTTCATCTCCAAACCACCACGGACTACAACACAAGAGTCATCAGTCACAGGTCAGGGTATTTGCTAGACAAAAAAGCAGAATACGTACGGTAGTCAATGAACGTGTGCTGACGGTAGACTTGCGCTTCGTGAGCGATGAGCAAACCGGCGTTCGTGTACTTCTTGGGCTTCTTGCGTTGCAACTCTTCGTTGTGGAGCACGTAATTGCTGCCTCGCTTGTTCAAGATCTCTTCAAGCGACGTCATGACCTGGCCGATGAGCTGCGAGCGACCGCCACTGTCCTCGTCCATGGCCTGAAGCAACAGAGGACGTCGGTAGTCGCCGTTGCAGATCTTCTGCACAGGCACTTCGAACGTGCGCCAGTTGGGATTCAAGTTGTTGTCAATCACTTCCGTCTTGTGCACGAGGATCCACGTGCCGTCTTCGCGCTGACGACTAATGACGAGGAACGGGTCGCTCTTGCTGAAGAGGCCGTCCATGTTCGCGAGACCCGAGGCGGAGAAGCGTAAGCGCACGACTTCCGCCGACTGCTTGGCCTCTTCGGCCTTGACGAGCAGCGAGCCCTGGTGCTTGCCGCCCTTGGCATGACGCGTGAGGAGGAACGAGCCGCTCTGTCCCGGCGCGCCCATGAGCTGGCCGAGACTGAACTCAGTGGAACCGATGAGGTCCTGCTCGCGGAGATTGGACGAGCTCGAGTCCTTGTCGTACACGACGACCTTGAGACGCTGCTGCGCCTGGAAGTAGAAGTCGACGAGGAAGAGCTTGGCCCATTTCGGGTTCAAGTCGTCCTTGAGCGACTCAGTCTCGCCCAGTTTGACCCAGCTATTCTCTATAGACGCATACACACAGAGAGAGAGAGAGAGAGAGAGAGAGAGAGGACTATCAGACGAGGATGTGAGCGCGTGCAAAGTACGTCAACGTACGCTGCTGGATGAAGAGGATGGCGAAGGGATCCGATTTCGAGACGATGTCGCGATCTTTGAGGTTCTTGGCGCTCAGCGAGAGCTCCACCTGCGACGTCGGCGTGGGGTACTGCGGCTGGTACATGGTGATAGGATGGAAGTGAGCGCGTGGATTAATGCAGAGGCGCACGCGCAGAGTCACACGGTGAAGAGAAGGGAGATGCGATGATGTTGGGGATGCGCTCCATGAACCCAGGTGAGACCCATGGCCTTTCCGCAGGTGACACGAAGGTAACGCAACTCAGGGACGTACCTTCGCGTAACTCGTCTGAGATACCCATCCACCGTGTTTTGAAAAGACTACCACAGTCGGTCGAAGCGACAAGGTGTCCAGAGACTACCCTAGCCCGCTGTCGGACGTTGCAACCGAAAAGTGACACATACCGTAGACTCTACACGTCACCACAACCGTAACCCTCAACGATAAAGGGTTACGGTTGTGGTTACGCGTCTGGTTACGGGTTCGTGTCTTTGGGGGGGCAGCCGCCCGGATGACGCGCTTTCCTTCTCTCGAAGGTCCTGACGTGTGGCACGTGCCATGGAACACAGCCTTTCAGTCGTAGTTTCAAGGGAGTCGTGCTGCCAACGCTGCTCTGGGTTGCACGAATCGAATCTCGATGAGCTGGGTCACAGGCT
>NSDO01000222.1:127345-160528 GCA_002286825.1 Lagenidium giganteum | reverse complement strand
CTGAGTGTATTGAGTGAATCTTATAAGGGTATGCTCCCAGCTCCGATCCAAGGATCGAATTTCTGGGAGGTCCCACTCGAGACCTCATAGCCCCCGTGGTTACTGTGTCTTGTCCACAATCGTTCGGAGTACTGCTCGGTTACAATACGACAAGTGGTGGGTATACCCGGATTGGGGTTGAGTTCCGTGTCTCTGGTAGATTCACTTGTGCGTTCTGATAGTGGTGCATTGAGTGATTCCACTTGTGATCGTTCCCTTTATCGCCGCGTACGTCAGAGTACCGGCGGTAACATGATGAAGGATTCAACGACCCCGATGGACGCATCAACGGTAGTTCGCGAGAAGCTTGTTACCACGTGGGCTAGCCGGTACCAGGCCAGGAAAGAGTATCCGTCAGAGGCTACGTCATTGGTACCGTTGCCAGCCACGGTAACAACCATCGAATTGCTCCGCGAAGTCGCTAGCAAGCTTCTGAGCAACGGATACGCGATCGAACCAGTTTCCGAAGACGATGTGCAAGGCGTTCCGAAAGCAGAGCTATACAAGTGCGGTATTGAGCTGCTCAGCTGTCTCGAAGGTGAGAATCGTGCTCTACGGCATGCGCAAGCGACAAACCGCGCGTTACCAAGCGTTCCGTCAAGAGAACAAGACTCCGAAGAACCCGTTCAAGGGTAAAGCAAGCTCGCTCGAAGCCCAGCTTGCTAATGTAGAAGTTGATGAAGACTCGTCAAGTGACAACGGCTTCGTGACGGCTTTCGACGGTGCAAAGAAGAAGAAATCACCAAAGAAGTGTACCAGTCGGAATCTTCATCATCAAACAATGTGTCCATGTGTTCTGCCGATTCCTTCATGTTTTCGTCCGATTCCGATAATTCAGACTCGGTCAAGCACGGTATCCTCGGCGGAATTCGCATTCTCAGTCACGACGCTATCTTTAAGTTCAAGTCAAAGGGCGTCACGCGTTGAGAAGTGGTTGCGCTGAGAGGGGAAGTGTACGGCGGTGATGAGGGTGAATCTGAGTCTGAACCAGTATGGATGTGGGCTTCACGCATCACGACATGCCGGACGACATTGTCTCTGACCGTGATCCACTGTTCACGGCCACGTTCTGGTGTTCCGTCATGCGTCGCATGGGAACGCGACTGCATATGTCCACCGCCACCCATCCGGAGACGGACTGCTAAACCGTACGGCACGTTGTTGAGAGATGGTCCAAGTCTCTGCCCATGGCGGAATTCGCAATGAACAACGCAGTGCACGCGTCAACCCGGTTGATGCCGTTTTTCTTGAACTATGGACGCCACTCTCGAGTCCCGGCGTCCATCGTTGCTTCCACTCTTGGTGGTGGAGGGTCCCCGCCTCAGCCAGCTGGAACGTTCGACATCGCTACTGATGGCGATGTCTCAGGTGACGATCCAGGTGTGACTGGATCAGATGGCGTCAGTGCCGACAGCGACGCAAACACAGATGACTCGAGCGAACGCAAGTTTGATGGGTCCAAGGAAGCGTCACCGATCTCACGTCGCGTGACTCGAAGACAGGACGAAGAGCCGCCGGCACAGCACCGTGCGGCTTACAAGAGCAACAAGAAGAAGCAACGGCGGCGTCGAGTACACAACTCGAGCGCTGTAGCTGAGTCACCGACCGAGCGTCGTGTGACTCGTTCCACGAGTGCCCACGCAGAGTCACCGACAGAGCGTCGCGAGACTCGATCAACAGCTCGAGTGACATCCACGCCACTCCAACCAAGCGTCGACCAAGGAGAATGCAACAGCTTCACGCCGTCGCAAGAGCTCGACGTGACGTCACCAGCGGTAGCGTCGTTCCTGGAATCGCGCGATGCGATCGTTCGATTCATTCGAGACGCCATGGCGGAAGCCATGGACAATCAGAAAGAGCGAGCGGACGCTCACAACCGCTCAAACGCCGACGTTTTCCGTGTTGTGGACAAGGTTATGCTATCGACGGCGATCCTCACCAAATCCGCGGTGAGCAACTTGGGATCCACCAAGTTGATACTCAGGTTCATCTGCCTCTTCACGGTGACGCACGCGAGAGGCCACGCGTACACCCTTGACATCCCGTCGAGGGCACCCGCCGTAGACCGTCGGGTGCCTCAAGCGGTATCACCGCCACGAGGATCACTTCCAGGTTGATCACGGTGGATTGCCCTCGCAGTCGCAGATGTCGCCGAGCGAGTCGGTGACAGCGTCGGCGTCACGTCGCTCGCCGCTGTCGTCGAAGTCGGTGCCTTCCGAGCCGGAGGCACAAGTAGATCATCGCCCGTCGCCTCGGGCGCCACACTTGCAGCCGTGTGGCGAGACGCTTCGACCGTCGGCACCCGCGGTGGCGCGCTCACGAGCGGGCCCATCGGTTTAGCGCTCGCACCAGGTGAGGGAGCAAACGGGTGCGCCAAAGGCCAAGCCCACGGCGCAGCCATCAGCTTTGGCGGTGCCGAAACCGCAGGCATTGGAGCAGCGGCCACCAGTGCCGCTGCAGTTGGAACACCCGACGCAGCCGAAGCCCGGAGCTCCGCATGCATCTCGCGGAGCTCGCCCATCAACAGGTGGCGCTCACGACGCACCACCTCCACGTGCCCCCTGAGTCGCTCCCAGTGCCGTCATTACGCAAGCGACATCACTAGCGATCCGGTCATACAGCGCCTTGATTCGTTCGAGACGCTCCACCTCCACTGGTCGATGCGTCGGGTGACCGACGTTGGATTGTCGACCGCATCGTCGCACACGAAGACCGTGTGCATCTTCGTGGAAACAAGAAGCGCACTGTTGCGCGCTTCTATCGCGTGCACTGGCTCGGCTACCCGGTCAGTGCTGACACCTGGGAACGACACGTGACGCTGCAGCAGGATGTGCCGGACATACTGCGCAAATACGAGCGTCGCTGCCTGTAACGAAGCAACGGTTCGTAGTCAAGAATGAGTGCAAGGCACTCATGCCAAGTTGGAGTTGCCATGCCCCGGCGGCTCATCTCGTATGATGGAGTGACACTGGGCACGCTTTGGTGTCGAGTTCACGCTCGACACAATAATGACGAATGACGCCACAATGCTAACGCATGTGTGCGGCGTCCGAGATAATAATGAGGTATCCCGTGGATGCCTCCGAAGATGAAATGCAACACCCGTTAACCCACCAAGCGCCTTATCGTGGAAAATCGTCGATAAGAAAAAACCTTGAATTCTTATCGACGATTTTCCATGCTAAGCTCGATCAATCATATTCGTTCATATCAAGGCTCCGATTTACTTTCCCAGCAAATTTCTGCCAGCGCACCTAAGATTTACGCCTCCGAACTCACGCATATTTTTTTAATTTTGCACTCAGTAAACTCCCTCCAATATATTGGAATTACCGATTCTGGATCTGTGACGTGAGCGCTCCAAATGACGTGTGCGGCCAACAAGAACAGCACAGGAGATGGGAATGTTTTACGTGAAAATGAAGGTGAATTATGTCAGCGGCGGCGGTCATACAAGATAAACTGCCATGGCGACGTGGTAAATGTTTCAGATAGGACGAGGGGAGTTGGGCAATGTTGATGTCACCAACGTTACGCGCGTTGCGTCTGAAGAGAACCGCTTCCTGTAGCGCGGTTTGGGCGCCGGCTTCACGAAGAACCAATATGGAAATCGCGCAACTTCTTTTCCAAAGCGCTGCTATGGGTTTTTGATGCGCATACGCAGTTGTTCTGGTGTTTTGTGCTTTACCTTTAGTCGTCGCGCAACTTCCTTCCACTGAATGCTTGCCACTCCGTCCGCTTCAAGCGCCCGCACCAACTGCACCAGTCGACGGTCCTCATCGTCAGAGAAATCCGCCATGTGGTCGCTTGTATGCGTTTGTGTATGCCTCATGCGCGCCGCAGACGCGCGCCATCCGTCGGTGTTCCCAAGCTGTGACACATCCTCCTATGTTTTGTATCGTCGATTGCACATACAATCACCAAGCGGCTTTGGCATGTTTGTGTGACGCGTGGCATTGCCAACCCAGGCTGCCATAACAAACTATGCTGGCTGGAGTATGTGCACTTGACCATATTCCAGCCAACATGTTCTGTGACCGACTGTGAGCGTGGCTGACCTGGCCGCCGGTCGTGTGGCCCACGCCATCACAGAATATGCTGGCTGGAGTATGTGCACTTGACCATACGCCAGCCAACATGTTCTGTGACCGACTGTGAGCGGAGCTGGTCATGCGCGTCTACGCCGTTCATAGACTTGTTGTAATCGGACACAAACACTGGGCAGCCGACGCCGACGCTTGAGCCATTCTTCTCCTTGCGTGTGATGGAAGGCTTGAGCGTGGATACACCACAAGCGAGGAAATACACTGGCTTGTTGTCAATCCAACTGCAGGCGTACAGATTGGGGAACGCGAGCGATCTCTGCAATCGTGTCAATCCACGCTGCCCGGCCAGACGCTTGGGCACGGTCTTGAATGGATACTTGAGATCTTTGGGGAACCCGAGGCGGGCGGGCGTGACGGTGCCGATGTTGCAGAACCCCATGGCAAACAATCAAACTGCGAGTGACACGCACGAGTACTCGCGGTCAGTCACAACGGCGCGCATTTGAGATCTGTCAATCTTGTGCGGTGGCCAGATCGCCTTCAGGTTGCGGATCACCGCTGCTGGTCCACTGAGCGTGTCGACGTAGCTGGCATCTTGTCGCGCGCCGCAGTACACTTCCATGCGGACGCAATAGTTCGTCTCACCGCAGCACGTCGCAAAAAGCTTGGTGCCATACTTGTGCGGCTTGTTCTTGAGGTTAATGCGCACCGTGTTCCGAGAGCTTCTCGACGGAATCACCATCTCGTCGAACGCGACCCACCGTCCAATTATAAGGCCTTGCAGAAATGTGCGCTGCAATGTCTCGACCACTGGACGAACCTTCCATGCGCGGTCTTATTTCGCCATCTAATGCTTATTGTCGCTGAAGTGCAGGAATCGGAAGATGTCGCGGAAGCGTTGTCTTGGCCTGAATCTTGACCACGTTCCGCAGGAATAGCTTATTGTGACGTTGACGCCCAATGTCGCTCGATGCCCATTTTCATAGGGCACAAAGCCCGCGCGACCAACAGCCCAAGTGTAACGGATGTTACTGGGGTTGATCACGCAAGTGATCACAGGTGTTCTTCACATTTGTTGTCGAACACCACAATCGGGTTCTTGACGTTTGTTGTTGAACACACAAGATGTCAAGAGTTGCATTGTTTGCAACTGAAGATGTGTCGTTTACAATACGGCGTCCCGAAGGGCCGCCTTGATGTTATCAGCCAATCAGAGCTGAGATGCATATTAATGCCCAATCAGGTCTGTATATTTTAAAGGGTCGCTAGAGCAGTTAGGAAACTCCTGCGCCCTTTGGTGCCCTCCTCTAAGGGAGTAATACATCACTTCTACATTTGCAATCCTTTGCAAACTTCTTGCCCTCACCGCACTACTTTGCTCTAAGGCACAGAGCAACCGCCCGTGGTTGCGTGGAAGTCAACGCTTCCTATTGAGCTCTTGTGCTGTGTGACGTGCCTTGTCACACCAAGCATCGTCAAAATCTCATGCGGAAGTACTTTCTCGAACATGGCCAGCTTGCGCTGGGCTTCCGCAAACGTTTCCGCGGCGACAGCTCTTGAATATGTCCGAAAAATACGTTCTCAAGCTCGGCGCGTTCGTTCTTCTCTTGTCTGACGCTCGTAGCGATTGGTTTCGATGGCGATGCGGCGCCACAATGACTTCGGCATGAAGAAGAAGAAGAGGTCGATTGGTTGCATAGTCTTCGCTGCTGCGGCTGCTGCTTCCGAGACAACGGGACCACCTTCAAACGGATTGACGTCTTCCGCAGCTTTAATCGTGTCCTCCCGTAGTACGCATTGATGAAACCATCAACAGCCATTTGACGCAGCTCGTCGTTCTTGAGCGCTTCGTGGGGGCCTGCCAACGCCTCAGAGATCGCGTCCATTTCGTCGTCGTCACTGTCGTCTGCCTCATCGTTTTCGACGACCAAGACTTCGTCGCAAGCGATGTCTTCGAATTTGTCTTCACCATCGCTGACGTCGGAGTCAAGAAACCCATCGCTTTTCTTCTTTGAGGTTCTTGTTCCCCTCGAGCGTGAGCGTTGGGTGAACGGGACGAGGGCTCTTCGTTTGCGCTTGATCCTGCTCGCATCGTGCTGGTTTCATCTTCGAGTGCGACGTCGCCGTCGGCCGGCGCAGGACTTGGCACTAGTTCTCCGTCCATCGAAAACCAGTCATCCTCCGGTACCACGTCTTCGCCACTGGTGTTTCCTTTGTCGTGTGCTGGCGCGGGACTGGTTCTTTCATTCAGCTCTTCGGCGGACGCATCCGCGGCCGTGTTTCCGTTGTCGTTCGCCGGCGCGGGACTGGTGCTTTCGGTCAGCTCTTCGGCGGACGCATCAGCGACCGGGCATGGTGCCCGTGATGTCGTCACGCGAGCTTGTTGCGCCAGGAACTCGTCGATCTTCGACTGGCAGTTCGTGAGATTGGAAGCGGACTCCCACGTCAGCTCATCATAGCCCTCCCACTTCACTTGGTACTTGGTGCAATGGCGCTTCCTTCCCTGCTTCACTCTCTTCACGCCAAAAATACGCTCAACGACATACTCTTCGGTCATGTTTGCTTCGTGGCTTGTTGCTTCCTTCCTGCGGGGTAACGGAATTGGAATTGACTGGCCGTGTTCCCACAACAATGGCGCCAAGTGCATTGCAAGCACTCCCGATATTTCTTGACAACTGCGCCAGCCACGAATTAGCGATCACCGACCAAGCAATTCGTGAATAGACTTAGCCAATCAGAGGGCTGATCTCACTTATCATTGAGAATCGTGGTTAGGCTTCAAGCCATCACATACGCATTTGATTGGCCGACCCGCAGTAAGGTTAATTCCGAGGCTCCATAGTAGCAATAGAAAATGCTTATCGTGGAAAATCGGCGATAAGCTCGGCGCTGGGTGAGTTAAAGGTGTTACCGAAGCAGTCGAGGTACTGCTGAAGATGAGGATGCCGCCACCTTGCGTCATCCTTCCCCTGACGACGCGCAGTGATGTGCGCGTCCGAGTCACCATCCACAGTGACATTTGCTCGCGACGACGCAAGTTGCGAAGTGAGAGCCTCAGCGCAGCGGCGCACCGCTTCGTGTGGCGACGAGCACCCTCGGCCCCGTGCCGAGAGTTGATGACGGCGCAGTGGTGCATTCACACCACTGCTGAAGAACGACGGAAGCCGCCAAGTTTCGACGGCTATGAAGAAGCAACAGGATTTAGCGTGTTGCTGACCATCACGCGTTATGTAGCACCATGAGGGTGCTACTGACACAACATGACCAAGTTCAGAGACTCACCATCGAGGACGAGTCTCCAAGAACATGCGTGACGATGGGCGTCGCGCTACTAGTCGCATAGTGCAAGCCGGCTCGCCCTGCTTGCGCATCAAGTGCGACCGCTCCACCACGGTCGCATCGAAGTCCGAATTGCACCCACGTGCAGCTCCAAGATGTCCCTCGCTTCAGCACGGCGTGTGTCGGAGACTGACGCTTCGTCTACTTTGGCGCAGACGAACACGTCTCGCGCGCGCGTCTGGTCGCCGCAGGCGCTTCCCAGTTGCGCCGCTTCGCGACTTCGGCGCTTTTCCGCGAATCCCCTGCTTCGCACTTTGAGGGGGATGATGTAATGGGCCAATTGGTCCATTCACATGATTGGCAGAAATGCGGATAAGTATCAGCCAATGGGGTCCTTCGGTAGGATTAGGCATAGATACTACATATGTTGGACATGGAGGTTTTGGTATATTTCTAAGTAGTATATATGGACCCTGCAAATATTCCGTTCTGGTTTTCCCTCCAACCACACAGGCCCTGACGTCAGCGGGACGTCAGGACGAGTGAGCGAGGCCAACTTCGCCAAGCAAGCTTCCTCGGCCTGCGCACATGTGTACGCTGTGGTAACGGGGACGACAGCAGTCCCGTTACAGTCGCGGTCGCGAATACGAGTTTGTTTTCGCGCACTTGGCAATGCTGTCGATGGGGACGAATTTCTGAGATACTTGCATAAGCGCGCTGTTAAACTGAAGTTGCCAATCCTGACCGATAGACGCTCGAATGATGAGTTGAAGATGGCGTGCATCACACTGTGATGTGTTCAGCACTGCTGTATTTCACAAGGGGCGGTTGTCGGAGAGCAAATCTGCGTTTTTCTTCATATTGCGAAGTGCCGAGCAAGTTGGTGTCCCAAGTTCTCTTTTTGAGAGACTCGACGCGTCGGGATTGCCAGTCGAGGGTGACGTGCCCAGGTGGTTATGATAAGAGTTCCCCAAGGCAAGTTGCCAGGTGGTTGGGATTAGGGTTCCCTCCACTTTAGTGGTTATGATAAGGGTTTCGGTGAAAGTTTTGTAGGAAATACTTCGATTCCAATTGGCTTTCAATCAAGCAGAAGTGGGCTTCGTTTGCGCGAGTACGCCAACCCTCGGAAATGACACTAACTATCGGCTGGAATCGTCATGGCAAAAATTAAAGAAGCACGTCATCGATTTTGTCTGATCAGGAAGTGTATCTGACGTATCTAACGTATCTAACGTATCCGATTGTATCTTTAGGCATCTTTGTGATAGAGTGGGTCTGCGATTTTCTTCATGTTGCAAAGTGCCGACCAAGTTGGTGTCCAAGTTCGCATTTTGGGAGACTCGACGCGTCGGGATTGCCAGTCGGGGGTGACGTGCCCAGGTGGTTATGATAAGGGTTCCGGTGGAAGTTTGGTAGGAAATTTGAACAAGTATTTTAGTGACAGTAGTATTGCATATTTACATATCTAGGAGCAGTTTTGCGTGTTTCGTGACCAAGCCAATGGGTCGTTACTGGCTTGGTTACTATTGCATTGCGATCTTGCCATTATAAAATCATACTCTCCTTTTCCCCTCAAGTACTCAAGTTCAGCCCACGAGAAGACGCGTATGTTCAAGGCCAGAAGAAGCCTGCATCACATAGAAGGTCACGTTCACAGCGTGCAGGAGAGCCCTTGTGCAAGTTCATTTACATTCAAGTACAACAAAGATTCGACTCGTTCTTTGTGGTTTATCAGTGCTGGGCTGTGTGTGAAGGCGGGGAGGATACAGCAGCTTGGAAGGTCCACGAAGTCCAGAATTCAGAGACCCGAAGGAAGTCAAAGAAGTAAGAATTGTTGTCAAGAAAGCCCCAACGAAGCTCAAGTCGACTACTCGTAAATTGCCAACGCTTTTGCTTCCACATACGCCAAGTTAGAAGACAAAACGTTAAGGCACTCTGTGGCATCTTGATCTTTCCGAGTGGTTTGTTTCGATAGTGTACTGGCAACGCTATAACGAGAACAAGTGGCTTGCAGATATAAACGAAATTGGCTCTGGTTGACTACAAATGCCCCGACGAGTTGAGGGATCTCGTCCCATGGACGACCAAGCATACGTCCCGACGTATGAACGATATCAGGAAGACATTTAGAGCTTGCAACCGACGAACCTCCTGCAGTACACGTGGCGAGCCGGTTGGCATATACTGCGGGGGCCAGTTCGGAAACGAAACAGCGGCGAGTACCGACAGACAAACGCCTATCGGCCTGTTAATGCGATGACAGAACCGATCTCTGGAATAATGCCAGCCTTACAGTCAGTGACGGAGTGTGTGGCCAGGAGCCGAGTCTGTGGGATTTCCGACCTACTGAAGGGGTTTTGGCAGCTACTGCAAGAGCTGCTATCTTACATGATGAGAAGATATATACCCCGACACGCGTTCCACAGGGCTGTGCGGACGCTGCCCTACACTTTCAGAGTACCATGGAATCGTGCTTGAGTGAACTCGTGTGCAAGTGTGTATTGATACGGATCGACGACATCCTACGTTATGCTCGAGATATAAACGACTACTTGGAGAAATTGCACACGTTCCTGGCTACGCTCGACTCCTATGGCCTCAAGCTAAGCGCGCGCAAGACATGCCTTTATCGGACGGAGGGGACGTCTAATCAACGATAAGGGCGTACAACATGACCCTGCACGTATTGCTGCCCTGTTTAACATCCGGAGTCAACAACGGCAGGCCAGTTGCAGCAGCTACTGTGCGCCTGCAACTGGATACGGGACAGCGTTCCGGACTACGGACGAATGATCCAACCATTGCAAGAACTGCTGGACACATCGTTGAAAAATACAAAACAAACGAAGCGCGTTGCCAATGGCATCAGCGAATGTACCAGACGGTGTTAAACGGTGAGATTCCACTACGGCAGCCAGCGCGGTCGCCACCAAGCACGTCGACGCTAATGTTCACGCAACGCCTGACGATATCCTTGTTTCCTCATTTTTATGTTCGGACATTTTGCGTTGCCATTCACTTCCTACGCTTGGTGCAGTGGATGGGTGAGGTGATACACATCGTGCACTTGCATGCTCCTACGTGCATCATCTACCTGAAAGTGAGCACACAGACTTTAAGTCGCAACGCAAGCCTGGTGTACGGGTGCTGTACCGCCTATGAGCCAGCAACTACTTGCAAACGACAGCTCCCCCATCATATGCCTTCCACGCATGTATAACAATTCCATGGCAAACGAAGACGGCACGGTGCATCTCCAGCTATACTTGCGCATGCTCAAAACCAACATCACCAATGCTGGCAAGAACACACTGCGGGGATGTCGGCCAACCATGCACTCTGCAACGTCTTCATCTACACGCGCTATCCCTCACCAACCCAACATCATCGAGACTCCACCCGCATTGCCAACAGCCCCACCCACTCGCGTCGTGATGGCCTCCACCGCTGCGGCGCTGCACGCCACAAGAACATGAACGAGATCGTGCACAGGCAGAAACAAACAAACAAACAAACAAACCCTGAACCATGACCACGCCAACCCGGCTTTGGCGGCACCAACCCACGGCATCGGCATTCTCAGACTCATTGCAGCCGCTCTCTGCTCGGACTGCTCGGACTGGTCTTGGTGTTGCACACTCGCGAGCGAATCACACCGATTGGCCAAACCGAGTCAACTCTGCGGTCGCTCGCCAGGTCCTTTCTCGCCTCCCTGTTGCATCCCGCGCATCGCCATCAACTCCACCGCACGCACAGATGTCAACGAAACGCATCCAACCTGCACGTGCTCACTTCCGAACCCAACACAGACGGCGACGACCGAAAGCGAACCTGCGTGCAAGCGAGGATCGACTGAAGACAGCAGCAGCACCTTCACATCAAAGTAACGCGCTCGCTCGCTGACTCACTCATTCGCTCACTCACTCACTTTCCAATCTGCCTCGCGCGTCACAAGCAACGAAGCAACCGAGCAACACCACTCACCATGAAGATCACCATCATCGCGTCGCTGCTCGCTGCCGCGCTCTCCAGCGTCGCGTCCGCCGCGTCCTCGATGTCCAAGGTGTCGGCCATCGCGCACGTGCACAAGCACCCAGAACACCACCAGCGCTTCCTGCAAGACCTGGACGAGCTCAAGGCGGAGCTCGAAGCATGGAAGAAGAGCGAGTCGCACGAGGCTGCCAAGCAACTCGGCGTGTACGCTGGCCAGGACGGCGACTTCGAATCGGACGGCCCAAGCGAAGATGCGGCACGCCTGTACTTGACCAAGCAGAGCATCGCCGAAGCGCAGCAGCGCAACCCAGACGCCGTCTTCTCGCTGAAGTCGCCGTTCACGTTGCTGCTGCAGGAAGAATTCAACGAGTATGTGGCTCGTGGCTTTGGCAGCGCCAACACTGCTGCCGACGCCGCTGTCGTCTTGGACGACAACACCGACAGCCACAACACCACCACGCCAGTGGCCGCGCCAGTGCACAACGTGTCGCGTGAGTTGAGCAGCGGCGACAGCGTGGACTGGTCGACGTCCAAGTGCGTGGCGCCACCGCAGCAGCAAGGCAACTGCGGCTGCTGCTGGGCGTTTGCGGCTGTGGCGTCGCTCGAGAGCGCCAACTGCATCAAGACGGGCAAGTTCACCAAGCTGTCCGAGCAGGAACTGACCACGTGCGCCATCGACGACGGTTGCGGCGGCAGCTTCCCTCACGTCGGCCTGAACTTCGTCAAGGAACAAAGTGGTTTGTCGTCGTCCGCCGCGTATCCGTACACGAACGGCGCGTACAAGGTGGCGCAGCAGTGCGAAGCCGACGCGAGCGACCGCGTCGACCTGGACTTTGACGTCGTCAAGGTGAGCAATGCCGTCACGAGCCGCGCCGACATTGGCAAGGACCCTTCGTACCTGCGTGATGCGCTCAAGCAGCAGCCCGTGGCCATCGGCGTGACGGCGGGCAACCCCGACTTCAAGCAGTACAACGGCGGCGTGCTCCGCGAGTGCGGCTCGACCGCGCTGGACCACGCCGTGTTCGCGGTCGGCTACTCGGTGACGTCGCGCGGCTCGACGGTGTTCAAGGTGCGCAACTCGTGGGGCGGCTCGTGGGGCGAGCGCGGCTATTTCCGAGTGCAGAGCTCTGCGTGCCGCATCACGGACTACGGCTACTACCCATCCATGTCGTGAGCGGCTGCTTGATCTGACGGGTCTATGGCTACTGTAGTCAGCGGGGTTTTCTGTGGGCCTGGTTGGTAGACGACGGGGATGTGTGTGTGTGTGCGTGTGTGCGCACTCACGTGGTTGTGGTTCTAGGATATTGTAGGTAGACATTGCGTTGAGTTGCAGCACTCCAACGTAAAGCGTTTGCGGCTCTCCAGCAGCAGCGACGGTACATACCAAACAAGAAATGCTCTAAGCTTCTGAATGCTTGTCGGATTGCTTGTCAGTTTTCCCGATGCACATTTAGGAAATGTGTTCGTGCGATAGGTACCAGACGGTGTTACGCGGTGAGATTCCACTACTGTAGCCAGCGCGGTCGCCACCTAGTACGTCGACGCTGATGGTCACGCAACGCCTGACGATATCCTTGTTTCCTCATTTTTATGTTCGGACATTTTGCGTTGCCATTCACTTCCTACGCTTGGTGCAGTGGATGGGTGAGGTGAAAGGAAGACGAAATAAAGCGATCCATCAGGGAAAGTTTGGCTCGCAAATGCTGCGAAGGACTTTGATTGGATGGTCCATGACATTATGTGGAAGCTGCATTAGGCCCTTGAGAATCGAATGTCGGGCTGACAGCTGCTATGTAATGATGTATGGCAGCAGCACAAGAAGGCGGTAATAAGCGCCAAAACTCACAACTCCCACTTCATTCAATCGTTTCATTTCACATAGGTCTCGTCAACGTTGCAGTTCTCAAGCGAGGTTCCATTCATGCCTCATTGCTGCAGTGATGTCAACTAAACGCACACTTCATCGCTGGCCGGGCCAGCCCAAGGACCCTCCGCGCCTTCGTGATGCGCTCAAGAAGCACCCCGTGGCCATCGGTGTGACGGCGGGTAACGCGGACTTCAAACAGTACAACGGGGGCGTGCTTCGCAGGTGCGGCTCGATCGGCTGACCATGCCGTGTTTGCGGTCGGCTACTCGGTGACGTCTCGCGGCTCGACCGTGTTCAAAGTACGCAACTGGTGGGGCGAATCGTGGGGTGAGCAAGGCTATTTCCGAGTGCAGAGCTCTGCGTGCCAATCATCGACTATGGCTACTACCCAGAACTGGTTTAGTTGAAGATGGACTGCTCGCTTATCTTGTTCGTTGTTATAGCTTGGTGTCACTTGAAGGTGACGTAGATATTGTATGTGAATGTCGTGGCAGCAGGCAAGTTAATACACGACGCCCATTTCCATCATGGGGATACCACGGCTGTGCAGTCGCAGCCAACAGGTTCCAATCACAGCCAAACACAACGGCTGCTTGGAAAGCACAGTAGCCGTCAGCTTTGGTGCACTTGCCGACTGCAGCTCAGCGGGAGGTTTCGATACTACTACGTTGATGCTGAGGTCAGTTCTACTGAGCTGGTCAAACATCTGCCAGATAAATCGACTGTGATGTACAAGTAACAGAGAGTACGTCCGTCGTCGATCCGTCAACTCACAGATCGCTTTGTGCATTGTATGTGTCCGCAGAAGCACTGGTCCGACTGTGTCTCATTTAGTGGTTCGAGCAACTCCAATGCTCCAGCATGTAACTATCCGTCCAGCGCTGCACATCTATCCGTACCTCATCATGGAACTTGCACGAAGGAATTCGTATTAGTTCATTGACTTAATGTCAATCACTTGTTGCCACACCTATTACTTGCACTACGACACACTACGACACAATCCGCACCAGAAGCAAATACATCAAGACCAAAGAGCTGTCAACGTGCGCCAATATCGAAGCATCTTTCAAATCGATTTCGCTGAGCTCCACCGCCACGAAAACTTTCGCCAGCACTGCCACAGAGTGCAGTGCATCAAAGCTTCGGGTACACACCAGTGCTCTGCATGATGCTGCAGGCGGCTGTCCCACCGCTGCGACGCAAGTACATGAAGCCTTTGTCACCCCAGCTCTTGCCCCACGAGTTCTTGATCTTGAAATACGCTCCATCCTGGTCTTCCCCGTAGCCGACGGCCAGCACCGCGTGATCGGTGCGTGTTGTTGGGCACGACGAGACCATGCCACCGGCGTATTGCTTCCAGACACTGTTGCCCGCAGCCACCAGCACAGCCATGGGCTGTTGGTCGAGTGCGCGGATGAACTCTGCCTCCGTCGGACGAACGTTGACGACCTCAGTGATTGACAATGCCTGCCTCGCACAAGATGCAGCACACGATCCTGTCTGCTGGCTCGTGCCCGACTTGTACTTGTACGTYGTGGACGAGCAAATGCCGCCTTGGCGTTGCACGTAGTTCAGGGCATATTCCGGCCAGCCGCCGCCACAGCCGTACGATTGCGACTCACAGCTCGTGAGTTCCTGCTCCGAGTAGAAGCTCAGTTGGCCTGACTTGAGGCACTGCGCGCTCTCCAGWGCACCCACGGCGGCAAATGCCCAGCACGACCCACACATCCCTTGGTTCTTGACTGGCGCGACGCAGTTGCCCGTAGACCAGTCCTTGGAGCCGCTAATCATTGTGAGATCGTAGGCATCGTCGACGTGAATGGCCTCGCCCACAGCAGTGCTGTTGGCATCCGGGACTGCCGACGAGTACGAGCGTCCAAGAAAGCGCACAAAGTCGGCGTCGCTCATGAGCGTGAACGGCGTGTTGATCGAGAACGTGGCATCCGGATTGAGCTTCTGCGCGTCTTCGATGCCTAGCTTGGTCAAAAAGAACGTCTCGAGCTCGTCCTGCTGCGYGGCTTCGTCCATGACCTTGTTGGCATCGTAGAACCCAGCCTCTTGCGCTTCCATGGCGGCGTCGCTGCTCTTCCAGGCGCTGAGTTCATCGCGGATGCCGTCGTCCATCTCGCGCAGGAACCGACTGCGGTGCTCCATCGGGATCCGCGATTCTCGGCGCACGCCCACAGCGACCGTGGACGCGACCATCAACATGGCAGTGAAGACAGTGGTGAGGCTCTGCATGGCTTGGATGCGTTTGGACTGGTTGGGCTGGGAAGCGCACGTTTAAAAGTGAGCTCAGACAAGGAACCACTCGCATGGATCGGTCGAACTGAGCATTTACATCGAGCAGCGATCCTCGCGACCATGGATGACCATGCCATGGTGCTCACCATGCTTACCATGCCACACCTTGAGCGAGACAGACAGCGGGGACCTGCAACGTCTGCCGTCCGGCTTCACCCGAGTGCGCAATGCAATGCAATGCAATGCGATATATCTGCTGCAGCCATTCCGATTCACGCTGCGCTCACACCAGCAACAGCAGCAAAGGCAGTGGCGTGGACCGCGGCGGCGTGTTCGCTGCATCTTCCTGACACGTTGGGATGGCTTGGGCGGCCCAGGTCTCACGCAGCGGCAGTTGAACACCGCTTGATGACCACCCTCGCCACCAGCGAGATACAAAGTACCCCAATGAGGGAGCCTCACCGACATCAGCACTTCTGAGTCGGGAGAGTTCTCCGAGGCCGCCATCGCACAGAGATCCACGCAGCGCCGGTTGATGACCACGCTCAGGAAGGCACAAGTGGCGTCTCGGACTCAGATGGCACACTCTCAGCATTGTTGCAGCACGCCACTATTGCAATGAACGCAACTGCAACACTGCAGTGCACTGCTCCAATCGCCAATTTGGATGGCGCCGCCAATACTGTACAGTACAGTACTGTACCTCGTCCAAACTTTATGCAAGGACTGTTAAGTCCACGGCCACGCTGTGGCGAAAGAGCGAGGTGGACAAGTACTGTAATACTCAATCACTTCATTGTCAGCATCTGCTGATGCATGCCTGAAGATCATATCCTGCAAGGCTGCACCACTGTAAACTACGATATAACTTGCTCTTCAATTCCATCTCACCAACGCTTGCGTTTCGCTTTTCCTTGTGGCGTCCAACGCGTGGCTTTTCGCAACACTAGGTTTGCAGTTCTTGTCACATTGAAAAGCCTCACCAACGGGCTAGCGCATGCTCTTGCCATGGAACGCCGAGTTGTAGGTATTGACCTTGTAGCAAGGCTCAAAGTAACTGTACAGAGCATTCTTGTCACTCAGAGCAGCACAGATGTGTGGCGAAAGGCCAAGGATTAGAGGCAGGGTCTGAAATCTTCAGCCGGATCCTCCTTGCACAAAGACCGACCTAACGCCTTCTACCTCCTAGATCGCTCCAGAAAGTCTTCGTTGGCCGGTCGCCAGTACTTTTCAAGCTTCTGACGGATCCTCGGGCGGAACCTTGTTGAGCGGGCCGATGTACTTAGAAGATGGAGTGGGATACTTTGGGTTGGGCGACGCTCGGAGCTTCGTCGACGACGTCGCCACGCCAGTATACCTCGTGGATCTCTGCCAATTGATGGACCCACGGGTCTTCGAGTGTCCACGCCTGTTGGGATCACACGGGGAAAACCTTTTACGATTGGATCCGCTACCGGTTGTGAGGCGGTGGTGATGAAATCGAGAGTGCTTGGAAGTGAACTTGTGTACTGGAAGGTGGAATTGAAAGTGAGTGTATTCAGGTTACTCTACTCGCGCAGAAAGTAAAGGCTCTGTCATGAAGGTATGCAGTTCGTGCTGAAGCCATAAAGCCATGGAGCCTCATGTCTTGTGGCTTCGTGGCTTCTGCAACATGAACATATCTTGATTCTACACGCAGTATACATGGTGTTGAGCGCAGTCAACAACACCCCCTCTCGCTCAATGCTTGGTCATCCGAAACTTGTTCGCGAATCGCTGAAGCTTGGTCCGGTCAAGTGGCTTGGTTAGAATGTCGGCCAATTGCTGATCGGATGGTCCGTGCTTGATCTCGATTTTCTTTTCACGTGCCTTCTCTTGAACGAAGTGATGTCGAATGTCGATGTGCTGCGTTCGTGCAGACCTCTTCCCGTTGACTCCAAGATGCAAAGCACCTTGATTGTCGACGTACACCACAGGCGTGTTGATGTTGATTCCAAGCTCGCTCAGCAGACCTTGGAGCCAAATCACTTCTTGCACGCATGCCGAGAGGGCGATGTATTCTGTCTCGGTCGTGCTCAGAGCAACTGTCGATTGTTGTCGTGACTTGAATATGAAAAAACTCCATGCAATATGACCACGACACCAGACACCGATCGTCTGGTGTCGATCGACGAACCCCAGTCGGCATCGCTATACCCGTAGGGCTGCAAAGACCCGCCTCCTGCACCAAAGGAGATACCATGGTTGGGAGTCGTCTTGAGATACTTGAGAATACGGAGCGCGGCTTTCCAGTGCTTCTCACCTGGATCTTCAAGAAATCGGCTCAGGAATCCAACACCAAAAGAGATGTCTGGCCTCGTACATGTCGCGATGTACAGCAGCGCTCCGATCAATGGTCTGTACGGACGAGATCCCATGAGCTGCTTGTCGTGTTCCGTCTGTGGAGAATCACTCTTCGACAACTTTTGGCTTGTGTCGCATGGTGTCCAAGTCGCCTTTGTACCCTGCTGTCGATATTGCTGTACGAGTGCGTTGATGTAGCTGTTATGCGTGATTCTCAGAGCGCGCTTTGCCGCGTCGTAGTCGATCTCCAATCCGAGCACAAATTTCAACGCGCCATGGTTCTTGATGTTGAACTTGGAACTGACTCCATGCTTTACCTCGCGGACGGCTTGAGTGTTCGGTCCGGCAATGACGAGGTCATCGACGTAGAGGCACACATACACGTGTCCTTCTGGAGTCTTTTTCGTGTAGACGCAATTGTCGGATGTGGTGGCCGTAAACCCAAGAGTGCGGAGATGGTCATCGATTGTTTTGTTCCAGACTGCGGATGCCTGTTTCAATCCATAGATTGATTTCCGCAGCTTGAGTACGTGGCCCGGTGGCGCCTTGATTCCCTCGGGTGGTTGCATGAAGACTTCTTCTTCAAGCCGTCCGTACAGGAATGCCGTATCCACATCAGCTTGCTCAATGACGTATTCTTTGTTTGCGCTGATTGCAAGAACAACACGCAGCGAGTTCATGTCAACAACCGGCGAGTATGTTTCGTGAAAATCCACGCCAGGGATTTGCGTGAAACCTTGCGCAACAAGTCTTGCCTTGAAGCGGACAACAACGCTATGCTCATCAGTCTTCTTCGCAAAGACCCATTTTGATCCAAAAGCGTGTGCACCAACAGGCTTCGGGACGATTGACCAAGTTGCGTTGTCATCCATCGCTTTGAGCTCTGAGCGAATGGCATCTTGCCATTTTTCTCTATCATCGCATTGCATTGCTTCGTTCAGTGATACGGGTACTCCTTGTGCACAAGCCAAAGCCACTTCAAACTCTTCCCGTGGACGCTTGGGTGTGCGAACCGCCAGTTGTAGTTGTTCCCGACCATCGGTGATTGGCAGGATGACGCGTGAGGATTGCCCTCCTTGATCTTGCTCCGCATTGGGTGTTGATGTTGGCCGATACACAACAACCTCCCCTCCTCGCGCAGCATTTCCAATGGCCTGAGCGGGAAGTTCTAGCTGTGTTGATTGCAGGGTGACTGAAGGCTGCACGCTCCGACCACCGGTTGCGTCTAATTGCGTGGGAGACACACGTCGGCCGACATTGTTGGCAAGTGGATGAAAGACCATGGCGTCGGATGAAACTGGTCGCCATGAAGCAGTGGTGACTGCGCGCACTGGTACCAACTCGCTTGATATTTCCTGCTTGGGTTTTGCAGTCTCGTTGTGTTGATCTCCTTCTCCCATGTCGACGTCGTGTAAATCAACCTCCATTGGTTGATCCAGTTCACGGTTGCCCTCGTCATCTCTGCGTTCTTGAGAGGTTGCATCATCCGTGTCGTCGTACATTGTTGGTGGAGGCAATTCGGTGTGGTGTTGGCTCAACTGGACTTGAGGGTGTTGTGGATGTTCCTGGAGTTGAAGCGTGCGTGTCACAACAATTTTCTTCTCCTCGATGTTCCAGACACGATAACCCTTTTGCGTGTCGGAATAGCCCAGGAACATGCATCGAAAGGCTTTCGCGTCCAGTTTGGTTCGCTTCGATTTGTCGATATGCGCATACCCAAGAGCTCCAAACACACGCAAGTGATCCAACGTCGGGGGCTGTTTGTGCAAGAGTTCGTACGGACTCTTCTTCGTCACAGTTGACACAATACGGTTGAGAACGTGGACAGCAGTTTGGACCGCTTCGGCCCACCATTTCTTGTGGACAGTCATGTGGTGAAGCATCGAGCGAGCCATCTCCATCACTGTACGGTTTGTCCGTTCGGCGAGCCCGTTTTGCTGTGGCGAATACGGGACAGTCGTTTGGTGAACGATCCCGTGCTCGCGACAGAAGGACTGGAACGCGCTGTTGACGTATTCAGATCCATTGTCACTGCGGACCACCTTGAGATCGACACCGAGTTGCTTTTCCATTTGCGCTTTGTATGTC
The DNA here is from genome assembly GCA_002286825.1 of Lagenidium giganteum. Lineage (NCBI taxonomy): Eukaryota > Oomycota > Peronosporomycetes > Pythiales > Pythiaceae > Lagenidium > Lagenidium giganteum. The sequence continues at coordinate 140,647 of NSDO01000222.1, read as the reverse complement.
TTGAAATGCTGGAACACTTCACTCTTGTTCTTCATAAAGGCGGCCGTCACAAAGCGGCTGTAGTCGTCAACAAACAGGAGGACGTACTTTGATCCACCTTGTCATGGGACGTTGATCGGTCCCATCACATCCGTGTGCACAAGCTCCAACGGCTTGTTGGCCCTTCGTTTGGTTGTTGCGGTTTGCCGAACCGCTTCACTGACATTTTACCATGGCAGCATCCTGCACAGGGCTCATTCTCTTCAGCTTTCGGTAGCTGTCTCAGAGTTTCCTTCAGGACCTCGTGAGATGCATGCGCCAGTCGAGCATGCCAGGTGTCACAGTCAGTGTCACCATTGCCACAACCTGTTTCAATGGCAAACGCAATCTCCTTTTGCTCGCCTTCCTCGTGCTTCCGCTTTCTGCAGTCAATTTTTTGTGCCCGATTTTCCCACAGCAATGGCACTTTCCTTTGAAGGCGATTCGTTTCTTGGGCATTCTTTCAGCCGGCTTCTGAGAAGCGCGCAATGCCAATTCTTTGGTCTCTCTGTCCTTGTTTGACACTGGTATTCGCGACGCAACATCTCTTGAGCGTCAAGCAGCGTTGCATCACCTTTGTTCTCGATGATCTTGACGATGGCGTCGTACTCCGAGGACAAACAGCCGAGCAGGAGGACAAGTTTCTCGTCAAGTGACATGACGTCACCGCATCCTTCCATTTCCGTGCACAAGAGCGCGAAAGTCGTCAGGTGGGCAAAAAGGTCACCTCCCTGCGAGAGACGAAACTCGTGAAGCTCTTTGCGCAGCCTGATTTTGTTGTGCAGATTGGTCTTCATAAAGAAGGTCTTCAACGTTGTCCAAGCTTCATACGCAGTCGTTGCCGAGCGAACCATCGCTTGAAGGTTTGGACTCATTGATCGTGCAATGTTCGCCAGCGCCTTGATGTCGGCGGACTTCCACTGGGCGTCTCCAGGCACGATTGGCATGCCATTAGCATCCACCTTCTGGCTCGATGGGGGTTCAATGTGATGCAACAGGCCTTTCTTGGCGAGGAGCATTCGCATGTTAAACTCCCAGAAGTAGAAGTTTGATTCGTTCAGAATGTCGTTTTCGAGCGTCGTCATTGGGCTCATTACCTGATGAAATCGAGAGTGCTTGGAAGTGAACTTGTGTACTGGAAGGTGGAATTGGAAGTGAGTGTATTCAGGTTACTCTACTCGCGCAGAAAGTAAAGGCTCTGTCATGAAGGTATGCAGTTCGTGCTGAAGCCATAAAGCCATGGAGCCTCATGACTTGTGGCTTCGTGGCTTCTGCAGCATGAACATATCTTGATTCTACACGCAGTATACATGGTGTTGAGCGCAGTCAACAACAGGTGGCAGGATCCGGGGCTGGAAGGATTTGCGGTATGTTGCTTCGCTTGCCTTCCAGGAATGTCTTTACACCTTAACGATGCCTTTGCCTTTACGAAATGCCTTTACGATACCTTTGCCTTTACTGATGAATTTAGGCTCCGTCTGGTTGCACTCTGGATATTTCCTTTTCTCAACATTGGATCAGTGGCGTCCACTGTTTTGGCTCGAAACAGTGTTCTGGACAAAAATAGAATAAAATAAGCCAGCGTGCTGTCTGGCACGCCGTTCCCCTGGTCGGCAGGAATGAGCTCACGCCAGCAGCCTGACGATGGCAGCGAGCACGGAGAGGTCGTCTTCGAAGCTGTAATTCTGTCAATGGGAGACATCCTCGCCCCATACCTGACGTTGCCATGCCGGACATCTCTACTAACTGGTGCTCAATACTGCGAGGAGCTTTGGCATGGATACGAGCGAAGATTTCAAGAGCGAGCACGTATTAGCAAGCAAGTGTTTGGTTGTCTTCTATCTGCATGTGACGAACACATCGTAAGCTCAAGGTGGATTTCTGCGAGAGGAAATTGCTGATCACGCTGTACATTTTGACTGAAAAGAGCAATCGAGAGGCTCAAGAGCGTTGGCAGCACAGTGGTGAGAGCATAACAACCGCCCTCCATGAAGTGGTGAGAGCGATTCTCTCCCTCCAGGGCAAGCACATGATCTCTCAGACGCAGTCACAAGTTGATCCAAGGTATCGTCCCTACTTTCGGCAATGTGTTGGGGCTCTTGATGGTACACATGTCAAGTTCAGTCCACGCAATATTGACAGCCGAGCATTCCGGAACCGAAAGGGGGACATCACTCAAAACTTTTTGGCTGTATGCAATTTCGACATGACGTTTTCGTTCATTTTAGCAGGGTGGGAGGGATCTGCCCATGACGACCGAGTCCTCCGTGATGCATGGTTGAAGGGGCTTCAATGAGATCAGGACAAAGATTATCTGGGAGACGGTGGATATGCACTTACCCAGTCGGTATTGACACCGTACCGTGGTGTTCGATACCATCTCAAGGAATGGCAGAGCGGCATTCATAGACCACAAAATGAGCGGGAACTCTTCAACCTTCGACATTCGTCGTTGCGAAACGTAATCGAAAGAGCGTTCGGTGTCACCAAAAAGCGATTTGGGATTCTCAACGGCGTACCCGCAAACTCTATTGGTATGCAGCGCGACGTCATTCTGTGCAGCTTTGTCCTGCACAACTTTATCGTGCACAACCAGAACGAGCGAGACATGATGTCAGATCTCGAAGCTGAGGACGCTGAAGATATCATTCAAGATGATACGCCAATAGACAGCGAGGCCGATGACACCGATGCAACACGGATGCGCGATGAAATTGCGAATAGTATGTGGCGCGATTACATAGCCGTTATTCAAACAAGAAGTTGACCACACTCTTGCTTAATATCAATTCATCCTTACGTAATATCAATTCATCTCGTCTAAAACATCGTTGACATATTCGTTCTTCACGTCTTCGTCTAGCTCCAGATACATCCGAGCTTCATTTTCGTTTGCAGCAAGATGACAGGCGAGCCTGATCTTGCTGCGTGCTGGGTGCGCGCGAAAGCGCTCGCTAAAATCACGGATTGCTAGTTGTTTTGCCGTGACATTCTTACGTTCTCGAATATCGGCTAGTTTCAATTGACTGGTCGCCAGGAATCGCAGAGAGTCGGCAACCTGGTTGCGCGAAGAGCGTTGGCGCTTGCGCAAATGGCCATCAGCTACATCCGGGGTCGCTGGGGCTGCGGGTGTTATAGCTCGTGGAGATACCGATGACCGTGCGGGCGGCAATAGGTGTGCGGGGGAGGCGTCGTTCACGCTGGCCTGTGACGTGGTGGGAGACCTGGTCAGTGACGTGGTGGGAGATTGTGGCATCTCCCGAGATGTTAGTGGGTCGTGAAAGTCCTCATGGAAATCCTCCGACGAGGTGGATCGGGCGGCTTCCACCTCCTGCACGCTGCCTCCACATCCTTGTGCATACTCACCAGTGGCAATGGAGCCACTGAATATCTCGTGCAGGTCATTGTAGTGCTTGAGCGTCTTGGATTGAAATTCTTTCGCCTCTTTGTACTCCTGCCGCACCTGCACACAACGAGGATACGTTCCGGCGGCGGGTCGCCCCTTCTTCGGCTAACCTCAAGCTTGCGACAGGGTTCCATGGTATCTGGCATCCTTTGGGTCTGTCCCGAAACCTACTTGGACTTGGGTCCAGTATGCAACAGTCCCTCGTCCCAGCCTTTGGTTCGAATTCGGTAGCGCTTCGTCACAGATGACGGCAGGGAATACCTTGCTGATCCATAAACGTACACGAACACTTGGGCTCTTTGAGACTGACCTCATGTTCCGTGGCTTTCACGAGGCTCCTTTTGGTCACATAGCAGATATCATCTGGACTTAACTATTCGACCAAATACTTACTCATCACGCTGGTCTGGGTTTGAAGGAGTTTATACGCTGCTGGTGTTACCATGTATCCTTGTCGCTGCCACTCGTCGGCTTGCACACTTCTCTTGTAGACATCGCTCATCAGCTCTTTGCACATGGCTGTCATGGCTGCAGAGAACGCTGGAAGCTGTTGGATTTGTCGACAAGTCAGCTTCGGCATCAACGCGCAGTTGATGTGCTCATGGTGGCAAGAAGAAACGTACCAGACTCCGTATGAGCCATCAACGAATCGCTTCCAGCACAACAACGAAGTATGGGCCCGACTTTGATATGCACTCAACTGGGTGGTGCACGCCACTTCTTTCCGCAACGTGAACACTCTTTTTTAGAGCGAGTGCAAGGTCTTGGATTGCGTGGAGAGCATCAGAATCTGAGGGAAACGTCGACCCTTTCTTGATGTCTCCGTTGCGCAGCCAGTTGTTGATCGACGTGAATCTCAGCATTTGTGACGTGTTTTTTGTTTGTTTACACAGGCCCTTCTTGACAACTGATAACACCGATTGTACTGTAAACATTGTTGTGACCACTACACATATTGCAATTTCTGCCGCCAATATACCACATAAATATACTTCAGCTAAATACTATGTACTATCACGTCAATAATACTGGTCGACTCTCACGATTCCATCACTCAGTGCTCACCGGAAAATGATGACACAATGGCTCCCTTCGACACCTTGTCTGACCTTGGTATCCATCGAACCTTCTGCAGGATGGCGTCCATGCTATCAAAACGCAGCGCAGGATCTGGCTGAAGCAACCGCGACATCATCAGCTGCATCGAGGTCGAGCACACATCCAGCATGCGCCACGACTCGAGGATGGCGCGACATCCGTGCGTGCACAGGATCCGAAAGGCCGGACACACAGCGGACGCCAGATGAGCTTGCCCACTCGTTCGTTGCTGCGCGTGGAGCTCAGCCCAAAGTCGCACAGCTTGCACTGACCGTCGTCGCTCAGCAGCACGACACGTCCCGATGCGCGATGTCACAACCCTGCAGGAACGTGATGGCACGTACGATTTGCACAAAGTATGTCCACGAGTGTTGCTGTGAGAAGCGCTGCTTGGGCGACCTCATGAGGATGATAAATAGATCACCGGCGTGGCAATACTCGAGCACTTTTTGCAGCAGCGTACGGCTCTCTCGTAGATGGAAGTGCACAATATTGGGGTGCCCGCCCGCGGCACTCAAACGCCGAAAGACGGCGTCCTTCCAAGGGCTGGGCCCAACGCGTGCTCGCACACTAAACGGACGAGGTCAGCGCAACAAGGTCAAGAACGAGCCATCTCAAAGCACTTGTCGGTGTGTCCAACACCGCACACATCGCCCATTTGTCACACCTTCATCCTGTATGTTGACGACACATCGACAATCTAGCAGTCGATGGCATCCAACTGCGCGGTGTGGCAGCACCCAGACGAAGCTGCTCGGTGGTGGCTGCTAGCAGACAACCTGGAAGCATGTGCGTGACCACCAACCACTTGAGCGACCCTTGGATACCAGCGACCCTAAAAGCACACACTTTCACACAAGGCTCGGTTGGAGCAGCATCATTCCACCACCGAGCAACGACGACATTGAGGAGGTCTCCGGCAATGACGTCAGGCAGTGTGCTGCGGGACGCGGGCGTAGCTAAAGTGGAAGCGAATGGTGGTGATGTCAAGCGACCGCGCGCCAAGTGGATGGCCCCGCATCGCATCATTCTCCTCGAGTTCGATCTATCAACGGGCTTCACGCTCATGACTGTGCTCCGTGAAAACATCGTGCTCGAGTGGGTTCCGGTCGCCACGCACTCATGCGTGAACGCATGAAGAGCGACATGATCCACTACAACCAGCTGACGCCCGATCATGTCACACCAGCTAGCTTGCCAGATCTCGTAGAAGTCGGTGAGTCGTGCGTGGCGCATCTTCACCGCACACACAAACGCCTTCCAACCTCAACGAAGGCCGCAATCTATATCGCCACATCAACAGCATCAGCTCGACGTTCACGACGATTTCTGGGGCAAGGGTGTACGCCGTGACCAATACTTTATCTCCAGACTCTCCGCACCGCATTGTGAGGTGCTAAATCTCAAACCGACGTGGTGGAACACGACATGGATGAGTGGCACAGCAGGAGCAGATACAAACATCAGTGCCGCGTGGCACAAGCACCTGCTCGACAACTTTGAGACGCTGCAGCAAAATCGGGTGGTAAGGATTGGTGTTGTCAACGAACCTGGGCGATCGGTAAGGCGTTCATCAAGTGCAACAATCGGCCGCTTAGACCGTTCCAGCACATCACCGACCTGATGGTACTGCAAAGCTATTGGTCCGGTGGATCGAGACATGTTGAGATTCAGAGCAATCTTTGCTTGGCCCAGCCACCGCGTGCAGAAGCCACACACTGTTTTGAGGTTTTAAGCAGTGATCAGGCAGCGAAAACAGTCGGAGCTGTCAACCAGACGGCGTGGGTTGTGGCCTTCGTGTCCTTCTGCTACAGTGTGGTGGCCATGTCAAAGATTTTCCGCAACCTTGTTGTCGCATTCATGCAGATCGAGTACGTCAGCTACGTGTCTCGCGCGTGTCGCTGCGATACTTGCCGTTACCGACTATGCGATTGGCCGCTCACTTGCCGCAGAACCCTCGCAGTGTCCTCATGTTTGACGGCTACAAACTCATGGCACCGACAATGGAGCTGATCCCCTGATTATACATGCAGCATCACCGACGCCATAGTCAACGCTCGCACGACCTACGTGGCCTTCCAGTTGGCGTCCTACTACCTTAGCAAGAAAAGGTAAACTTTGCCGATTTCTTGTTTCCGTGCTCGCATATCACGCGTATCACATGGATGATGTGCTTCGTCCAGTCTTTCATTCGTCTTGGCCTTAAGTTGTTGATCCGTGTGCTCAGTGAATTCCGGGTCATAAGTCGTAAACGGGCGGCTCGTTGGAAGTCGTTTGTGGATGCGATGGCACTAAATATGACGCTCATGAAGTGTGCAGCGCCAGCTAAACGTGGTATATACGGCAACTACTCGGGCATCGAACCATTTTGGAAGAGTGAGATGATTTGTGATTTCTTCAGGGCATTCGTCGTCTTGACCGCCAGCGGGTACTTGATTTCCGCACTATTGCTACTCGACACGCCGTACAAACACATTCCCAACAACCGAGTCGTCCAGCTCATGCAGCAGCGGTACTTGTTCGTTGGCTGGGATGTATTCAAAGTCCTGGATGTCTAGGGAATCGACCCGTACAATACTGAGCTACTAGACAAAGAGCAACATTTGATTTATCGATGACACTGAGTTTGCTCGAATCCTGCGGCCATATGGCCAGCTACAACTATGCGCCCCGATCAAACTCAATGCGGTGGGTGCGGTCTCAGTGTCCGACGACAGCTCTCATAGCGTCGCACCAGCAGGACTCCAGTGCGATGATGTGTCTGAGGACGACCTCCAACGCTCCACCGCAAATGCTTCACGGTCGCCGCATCAGTCGACGTCGTTCTTTTCGCACCGCTTCCGCTTGTTTGCTGAGTTCTGTTTGGGGCTTAATTTTGCTGGTAGACGACGCCCGCACCGGCTGTTTCCGAAAGAATCCGCACACGCGCTTGCAAGAGTTCGTCGTCCAGGACGCGCTTTCGCTCGTTCCCGATAAACCACTGCTATTCACCAACGACGGAACGCTTCGCATCCGTTAGCCACGCATTCCATGAATATATATATTCTTCGTTGCCAGCGAGTTGTGGTTCCTAGCTTGTTCGTTGCCGTTTGTCGCTGCATTTCTCTTCACTACGACTGCCGCTGCTGCCTATGACGATAGCAGTGAGGGCGTCGACCACATTGGTGGCTTGCTGTGCTCGCGCCTCTTCCAGCACAGTCGTCACTGGAGACTCGTCATCGGACGATTGTTTTGGGGCCTTGAAATCTCCGCCTGCTTCATGGAGCAACCGCACCATCGCATCCAGTTCCGGTGACTCATTCAGCGCAATGATGGAGAAAAGCGGCGACTTGCCATGTGCATTCCTTGCGTTGACATCGGCACCAGCTTCCACCAGCAGTCGAGCGATCGCCACGCAGCCACTTGCGACAGCTGCATGGAGCGGCGAGTCTCGGTCAGTACCTGACGGTACACTGATGTCCGCACCCCGCTGCAGCAACAGCTGCACGCCTTCCACCCACTTGGTTTGGATCGCCTCAAACAGCGGTGGATGTGGACTTCGGCAGCGACTCAGCACATCCAGGTCCGCACCGGCGTCCAGGAGCATCGTGGCCACCTCCAGGGGCACACTCTTGTCGTCCATCGGCCACACGCGCATGACTTGATGCAGCGGCGTGATGCCTTCGCTGCCGTAGAACGCATTGACTTGGGCACCGTGGTCAAGCAGCAGCTTGACGACGTCGGAGCTGTACATGGCGATCCGGATCACCTGAATAAATGCGTGCTCAGTGGCGTCAGCATCCGGGACCACGTGGCTACCTTCAGCCACAGGCGTCGGCGTCAGTTCCTGCAACAGCGTCTCTACCGTCGTCGGCTCGCTCACTTGCGCACCGACCAACAGCAATCCGTCGCTGTGGCGTAGCATTGCTGCATGCTGGGGCGTGCCTGGAGATGGCAGGAAGTCGCTGAAGAAGCCGGGAATACCAGTGCCCACCGCCACGTGGTAGATGGTTGGGTCTCGCTTTCGATCGTACGGATCCGGATTGATAAACCACGCATCACTGTCGTCCGAATCCGTCGGGAGTGGCGCAAAGTGCGCGAGTTGGTACGCAATCATCAGAGCACTCGACACTTCGCGGTTCGCCGTGCACTCGAACAGCGACTGGCGCGCCCGCGCGACATCCTCGGCACTCCAAGTAATTGTCTCTTCATCTTCGTTGCCATTGTCACGCTCGCCGTCATTTTCGTCTCTATTGTGGCCACCATCGTCGACGGCGGCATCGTTGATGGATGCTCCACTCGCGTTCAGATCGTCATCGTCCTCATGATCTTGAACCATTTTGATTGTCCAATTACCCCAATACTGGCAAAATATTGTGGTACCGTATCAATATTATTGTGATTACCATATGTATTGCGATGCACCATAATTATTGGGGTTGTTTACAGGGGGTCTCCTTGTTTCGTTCGTCGATCTCGGCTGCCACAACCCCCGTTTCTGCGCTGTTTCTTATTCTCGACAATTTCGACAACTCATGTCGCCCGGGCCAGCTGTCAGTGGTTCGGTCGCCCATCCATCCTGGCCTCCGAATGTCCCAACGGGCGGGTGATGCGTGGTGGACGACAGACAGACATCGGCATTTGCGCAACAACAACATGGCGGTGGCCGGCCCGATGACGACAAACGATGATGTTTTGGCGTGCGTGGAGAAGCCCGTGGCACGCCGACGTCGATTGCACCGAGAACGGATGGCACGCCGACGCGCCGAGAACCGCGTGGTGCTGAGTGAGCTCCAGCAGCAGGAAGAACAACTCAGTCGGCAGCTGCAATGTCTCTTGGCGACCTGTCCGTCGTTCGAGCAGCTCTCTGGGCTGCTCGAGTCGTCCGTGACCATGGAGACGCAGACGCCGGAGCAGCGCGCCATGTTGCGCTTCATGTGCGCCGTGCAGATGCAAGCCGCCATCGAGCGTGAAAACAGCGCGCTGCTCCGGCGCCTCGACAACCTCGGTTACCTCACACGGGCGGTAGAACTCGTGGTGGACAAATGGCCGCGCGAGGTCGACATGGGCAATCCGACGGATGAAATGAGCCTGTCGCGCCACGGCAACGCCGAGTGGTCAAACGGCTTTTGGGCGTCCTTGGGAAACGATGAACCTCGCTTTTACGTCAAGCGTATGACGACGACTGAAGCCGAAGAAGCGATTCGACGCATGTACCAGAAGTTCAGTGTCTTCCAGCAAGAGTTCCGCGCCCAGCTGCAGTTGATGGAGGAAGTGAACCTCGAATGCTTCGGGTGGACGGTGACGTATGGCCGCGCGTGGCCGCATGCCGCCAGCCAGGAGCATCGCCGAGGCATTCGTTTTCGATTCGAGAAACGCGTGGAAGTTGGGAACGTGACGCTCGACATGATTGCCGACCGCACGTGGAGGCTGTTCAACACACCTGAGCAATATGCGCGACTCTATCGGTCGCCCATGCAGTCGCGCGTTCTGCAGCCGAACAACGACCACGCCAGCATCGTCATGCGCACGTGGGGCATTGGGCACGACCCGTTGGGTGGACGAATGATTGGACTGAGCACCCGCCTGGGAGACACGGAAGGCTCACGTGAACACCATCCGGATGGCCGCCGCGTGTTGTTCATGATGTCGATGATGGACCCGGAAGAGCGCATTCTCGACCCAGAACCCACTGTCACGTGGATTCGACAGGGCACGCTGGATCTGATCGTGAGCTATGCGAACCCGGAGGAGACTGCCGTGTACATCGATTACTGCGTGCACATGGATAGCAATCTGGACGCGACACAGATGAAAAGCGCTGTCATGCGCAGTGGAGAGGCGCTGATTCAGTGGGAAGGCATCGCGCGTGAAGTTAAAAGGCTGTAACAACGTGTGTTTTGGGTCGCACTTTCATTTTATGAGCCGCGAAGCAATCCCACGTGTGCTGGTCCATGCACTGGTTGCAAAATCTAAAAGTGATCTCAAGCGTGGCAGCACTGCCTGGATGATACCCAGCCAGCTGTCGACAGTACATATCTTTGCGCGACATCGAGAATGGACGCGATGACACAGTCTGGCTGGCAACAGATTTTGCACAGCCTGTCCAGCATTACACGATGCGAAGCACTGAAGACGGTATTGGAGCTTGTTCTTTGGCAACTCGTTCCGTCCGACGACCGATGGTCCAGGTTACCTGGTTGTGGAGGCTGTGTCAGCACCATTCCGGATTCCCCTTTCAGCGTCTGCAAGCACACCCAGCACCAATCGCTCAGTCATGGGCTCGTACTTGTCAATCATCAACAATACGCCACACGACTGGTACTGCCGCACTTGACCAGATGAAGAAGCTCTCAAGGTCACCAACATCGTTGTCTTCACTATCGGAGCCGCGGGTATCGTCATTGCGACAGCAGGAACTGCTGCTCCATTGTCCACTGCTCTCGTCGCCAATGGCGTCGTGTCCGTCATGGGGGTGTCCACGAGCTCGCTGGCCGCGTTATCAGGCTCTGTAGCAGTGGCTGTTGTGTCTGCTACAGCAGGCACGACTTCCGGCTTCGGTATTGGCATTGCCGTGGCAATGAACGACTACTTTGTGGGCAAAGGCGACACCAAGATCGCGGCTGGCGAGAAGCATCAATGGGAAAAGATGTCCCTGTCTCTGTGGCAGCAAGGCACGTATGTCCGCTCGTTCATCGTTAACTAGACGACCGTGCGCACTGAGTCGGTCCAATCTTCAGTGGCTAGACGGACGAAGCCTATCGGGAGCACGACATTCACTACTGGCTGCTGCATTCCGAGGAGAGCACGCAAGACACCGTCGCGGAGCATCCAACAGCATGAATACGTCGGGACTTCCGACGGACAGTAATCATATGCAACAAGATCTGCAGTGTCAGCTAAAGACCAATAAACTGGATTATCTCAATCCCCATTTCATAATCATGTGGTGCAGAACGTAATAACCATGTCGAACTCAAGAAACAAGAGTCGAAGTGATGCTTTGCGATCGGCGAAGCATCACGCCGCCATTGAGCGGTGGTGGTCGCACCGATCGTGTGTGAGGACACCTCTATCGACAATGCGGCGGCCAATCAGGACTGCCAGTTTCCGGCCGCTGGAGCTTCTCGCCGACACACGGTATCACGAATCGCAGCGTACCATTGCGCTCGAAAGTCTGACTGCATGTGTGCGTTTAGCGTGGCAAATTCATCGCTAGCTCTGCCTTGCAAGATGGGCTCAGAACCGTCATTGAGTCGAGAATACGTGCCGTGTAGATTCGTTTACCGGCAACACAAGAACATAACATTCGCGTGGTTGTCAACCACGCGAATGTTATGTTCAATCTCTGGTTGATTGGAACGTTCTGCTGCCACACCGCATCCGGCTCGCTAAACGCTGCAGTGTCCAGCGCGCGCTGACCACTTGAAACCAGGCCTCACAGTTCTTCCAGTCGATTCGACACGAAGAGCCAAGAAATTGCACCGTTTGCTCCTCGCCACGACGCTTGAGGTCTTGTGGCACGGTGCCACTGGCACCGTAACCTGAGGCTACCGTTGAGTCGCAGGAGTCGGATCGCTATTGAAGCGACCAACCGCCTTGAACAGGGTTGCACTGGATCGCTGCCACGCGCCATTGCAGGCGGCGACTGCTTCACTCTGTACATGCAGCGTCATAATCATGATCGGAAGGCGGAGAAAATTGTGGACAAGGAAGGGCGGTTGAGGCGACGATCAAGAATGAGCTCTCAGTCACGGAATGGCAGAAGAGCGACTGCAAGACCAAAACCAACGATTCACGATGGCGATCAAGGCATGGATAACCGAGCAAGGCTTCGAGTGGCTCGGTGTTGTCTTTGATGCACCGAGATCGTCCGTTCACTTTGCGTATCGACCACTAGAATGCGATCACATCACCATCAAGTCGTGTCCAGTGGCAATCGTTGAGAATCAGCAGCAACGAGAGGACGCCGTCGCTCGGCGTTTGGCTGCCGCGGGCGGGCACCCGAACGTCGTGCGCTTCCATGGCGCCTACGAGAGCGGTGCGCTGCTGCATCAGCTGCTCGAGTACTGCCACGCTGGCGACCTATTTACCATCCTTATGCAGTCACCCAACCAGCGTTTCTCACAGCAACGGGCGTGGACGTACTTTGTGCAAATCGCACGCGCCATCAAGTTCTTGCACGATTGCGACATCGCACATCGGGACGTGTCGCTTGAGAACGTGCTGCTGAGCGATGACGGTCAATGCAAGCTGTGCGACTTTGGGCTAAGCTCCACGACGACGCAGCGCAGCAACGAACGAGTGGGCAAGCTCATCTACATGGCACCGGAGGTGTTGGCGGGGGACAGCTACGACCCCGTCAAGGCCGACGTGTGGTCCCTCGGCGTGGTGCTGTTCATCATGTTGACGGGCGCCGCGCCGGTCTCAGAGGCGTCCGCTGTGTGTCCAGCTTTTCGGATCCTGTGCACGCACGGATGTCGCATCCTCGAGTCGTGGCGCATGCTGGATGTGTGCTCGACCTCGATGCAACTGCTGCTGTCACGGTTGCTTCAGCCAGATCCAGCGCTGCGTCTTGACAGCATGGACGCCATCCTGCAGAAGGTTCGATGGATGTCAAGGTGTCGAAGGGAGCCATCTGTGTCATCATTTTCAGGGTGAGCAGCGAGTGACGGAATCGTGAGAGTCGACAGTGTTGGCGTGATAGTACATAGTATTTAGCTGGCGTATATTTTTGGCGTGGCGTGATGGTACATAGTATTTAGCTGGCGTATATTTTTGGCGTGGCGTGATGGTACATA
>NSDO01000222.1:51009-94430 GCA_002286825.1 Lagenidium giganteum | reverse complement strand
ATGACGGAGCGTGTCTGGTGAGCCGTTCGGGTTGGTCGGCGACGAACGCAGCAGATCGGAGAGATGCGCGAGTTGGCAACAGCAGAAAGTTTCGACCAGCAGTTGTGCGGCCGTCGCGTGCAGTGGCCCAGACCCTTGCGATGATGATTCGCCTTTGCGTCGGCAGCAGGCCACCTGGTCGTGATCGAGTTGATTTTTGTGCTCTCTGGACGTGATCCTTGGGATGCGTTTGACGACCAGCTGGTTGCGTCGGAGGACAACTGGTGGTGGAAGATCTTGAGGATGACTTGACTGCGGTGTTTGTGTGTCTGAACACACGGCCACAAACGCTGGCACAGTCGAACGCAATGCGTCAACCACATGAACACAAGTTCAAGCTGCCGATCCTTTTCAGTTGCAACCGTGATGTGCCGCAGTTTCTTGTTCGCATCTGTGTGATGGGAAGTCATGTGTTGTTCTGCTGATGATAATGCAGAGAACGCAGAGAAGAATGGTCTGCTCTGGTCGCTTCTCGACGCTGGGTTGGACCTAATTCGATTGGCCCAGGAAATGGTTGAGCAGAAGCAATTTATATCTCTCGGACGTTCAGATATTCAGATATAGTTTCACAGAGTAACGTCTCATTGCAGAAGGGACTCAGAGAAATCGATGTCCTTGACAACAGCTCTCAGCCATTGCTGTTCTTGTTGATGCCGTGACCACGCTTCGAGTAAACTCTCTCTCTTGTTAACAATAGCTCAAGAAAGCAGTGCATGATCTCGCATTGGCAAAATGGAGAGCACTTTCACGAATTTGACTCATGTTATCAACTGAACGTCTTACAGTGGACAACAGCATGTGCAAGCTCAACCATGCAAGACCAACTCAACGGTTGGCGGCATTCACACTTGTCGCGCTTACGCCTCCAACTGGCGCATAGGGAACTTCTTTGGGTTGCACTTCTTCGTCTTTGACGGAGCTGGGGTGAAAGGTACCGTGGAAGGCGATGTCTCCGGGGAGCTGCCAGTCACGGTCGTGTTCACAGGCAAGACACTTGGCACGTTGCTTGGTTGGTTTGATGGTCCATTGCCCGATGGTGAACTGCTCGGTTGGCTTGATGGCGATGGATTCGCTGGCGAACCATCATTTAGTTTGGCGCAGTTGATGTACACCTGCCACTGCGACGAATGCAGCGCCATCCAAATGGTCTTGAGAGTCGACTTGCCCTTGCACTTGGCGGCCTCGATCGGCAGCCTGGCCGGCGCTTGCGGAAAGTTCTTGGCGCAGTTGTCGTCCTGGAATACGCGCTCGTCGTCGCACCAGACTTCACATGGACCCATGTGCGACGGCGTGAAGCCCTCGCCCGAGCCGTGCGACCACTCGACGCTGGCTGGCACGTCCTGTCCTTCTCCGTCGGTGACGGTGAAGCCGCACTCAGCCTTGGCATTGGGCTCGAGTTTGGTTTTGGCCATGACGAGGTCCTTGAGCGTCTTGTATTGGCTCTGCTTGAATGCCGTCGTGTATGCCTGGGTGTTGGAGTCAGGGCTTCCACCGTACGACTGACCTGCCAGAGCGGGCAGCGCGCTGTTGCCATCGATGATGCCGCAGAACGCTGTTGGATCTGTTGTGCCTGGGGCGAACTTGGGCTTCGGCAGCGACATTGTTCCATGAGCATTGGCCGTCGAAACGATGAGGGCGCATACAGCAAGAGCAGAGAGCTTGGCTGGTCGCTGGCAGATCATGGTAGTGATGAAGGGGTGACTTGTTCTGGATTGCACAGAGAATATTTTGGAATGATCCATGGAGTCTCATGTCTTGATCTGGCGCAGATCATGTCAGATTGAAGGTCGAATCTCGATACGAAGAATTCAAATCATGATTGCGATGAAATCCTATGGGATGTGCTTCATGGTTCCTGTGCTCAAGTTGGCCCTGACAGCGGACTCAATCCCGACAAATGAACGATGCGGGCATTGTCGTCGTTCTTTCGTCGGCATCGGATGGATGGCACTTCAGCAACCAGGCAACGCAGGAATGCAAACGGATCTAGCTTTGCGATCTGTGCAGCTCTTGACCAGAATTTTGTTGGGCTTTGCGTCGAACGCTCACGCTCATGATGGGCGCACTGAGTCGTACTCGAATTGTACAGGAGCTACTGATTCCGCTGGTGATCACTGTATTTGATCTGCCAGCACCCTCAAATTAAAAAAAGAGTACAATTCGTCGACGCAACGGATCTTGTCTCCACAACAAAGGAGTCTGTCAGCTGAAGTGGGAGCAAATCGACTCCTGTGAATTACTTGAGAAAATTACTGCAACGACAACATCGACTTTCAGCGAAGTTACATCTCACCGCTGTCTTCTAACTCACTCATCTCGTCCTTAGATTCAAATTCGATAGAATCTTCATCCCACGAGTTTCCCCATCCTTCAGCTTCCAGTTCGCGATTGGCACCTCGCAAGTTACCAAAACTGAGAGAAGACAGATCGGTACTGTCGTCCTCGTCCTCGTCGTTCATTGCGTGTACCTTGCCATTTGCCATGTCGAATTCGTCCTGACAGTCGTTGTCGGCCATATCGTACTCGTCACTGCAATCATCGTCTGCCATGTCNGAATGCAGTCATCCCTACAGACGTGATACTTCTTGCTGGTCAGTGTTGCCCACTCGTGTTCCGTCAAGCCGAGGCGTGGCTGGCTTGCGACGTCGTTGCTCAGCCCCATCACCTTCGCAATCGAGTCCCCGCCCCTCCATGCACTGGGTTCGTCCTTGCAAGTAGTTGCTGCCGCTTCCGTCGCTGCTTCGCTGGCATTTGGGCAGGCCGCAACGCAGCCTGCCATGTTGGAGCGCTCCACTTCCCCCACCTTCTCCCGCAGAGGGGGGGGCGCGCGTACTTCCTCCGCGCTTTGCTCCAAGGGTCGCTTGCCCACCAGGGGTCAAGCTTGGAAGTGACACATATCATAGAGATGCTGTTCATTAAATGAACAGCATTTTTATGATATTGTTTGTGCGTCTGGATCGGAAGCGAGTATTTTCCGGCGCCGACAACCAACAATTTCGTCGATTCGCGGCCTTACGCAACGGCATACGCGCTGCAGCAACTCATAGCGTTTCGCCACTACATGTCATAGGTGGCAGCCAGCTCATCATACATATCCACCAAAGCATGCGCACGCCCCGCGCCGCGCTCTTACGGCTACTGCACCATCATATTGTGACGGCACTCGACTCGATAGCCTCGGTCACGAGGCACCACCACGTCCGCGAGTTTAACAAGATGGCGGACTGTGCTGCCAACTGGGCCATGGACCAAGGTGCATCCACTGTCTCCACCCACCCGTACACTGCGCTCTACTCGGCGGTCTGCAACCACTTGGCCAATGACATAGATCACTGGTCGGAGCGTCGTTCACAACATATCCGATCGACATCATAGCGGTCGTCCTGGGGGGTCTTAGGTCTGTTAGGGCGTAATATACCTTAGTTTCTCCTCTCTCAATTGAGCCACGTCACGATCGTATGTCGCCATATTGTTGTTGTTGTTGGCAGTAAAGTAAGTTATGTCAATCGTGACCTGATATCTACGGTAACATGGCGCCGGTCGCTACACGGGAACTAAGCCCGCTGTGTCTTGCCAGTGCGCGACATCTGGGATCATCAAACTGGCAACTTGTGCATGTCGCCATATGGCATTCAGTGGCGCAGCATCAACGTTGCCGAATGGGACGCATTCCAGCCATGAGCCCCGTCAATCCACACGATCTGAGCCGTCCAAGTCGTGATGAATGGCCTCTCAAGACAATCGAACAACAAATGGCGCATGTATGCATGTAAGCATGTAAACATGTACTGTAGCTAATAATCTATGTATGAGCGTGCTACGGATGGACCGTCAATCCACCGAGATCGCGATGCTAAACACAAAATGAATACGCGCAAGAAAGCAGAATTCCTCACAGCTCGAACTCTTCTTCATGGATGTCGAACGCTTCTGAGCCAATGGCCGCAGCGGCGTATTCCGTGCTGCGCTTGAGTGCCTCGGGACCCGACACGAAGACCCCGATCGTAGTCTTGGCTTGCAAGTGGCTGGTCGCTTCAGCGAATGCCTCATGTGCGGTATGAGCTTCTTCGATGATTGTGATCATTTCCGGACGACTGCCCACTTGAACACCATGCTCAATCAGAAGGTCACGGAAGGTGTGCACGTCCAGTCCGCTGGGGCCACCCGCGTCAACAACGAACTCGTCGCTTTGCGCCGCAGCTGCACGCTTCTTCATCAACACGCGGTCCACGTACAGGAAGGCAACCACCACCAGACCACAACAAAACAGCATCGCTACTTCCACAAACTGCTGTAGCGGCCACAGCTCATCGCGACCACCACCCTTGATCTTTCCGTTGTACTCCAGCACCAACACCAGCACGACCGCAACGAAGAACAGCGCCAGGTACGTTAGTGATCGCACTTGACGAGAACGCAATGGCTCTGCAAACGCTACCGGCTCGCGACGAGTCTTGTCGAAGGCATACTTCGTCGCTTGAAGGTCTGGTTGTCCACCCAATCGATCATGGTTGATGACACCGACCAGCATCTCTTCCGTTGGAGTGCGAGTCAAATGCAGGTGCGTCGTAAAGAAGCTCTCTTGTGGATCCAGCTCCTTGATCTTCATCAACAACGGATGGATCTCTTCCAGCAACGACAACTCGCGAAATGAAAACACGAAGAACACGCGCTGACGTAACATCTCGCCGTGCGACAGCTTCGCCACAATGTCTTCCAAGATTGCCAGCAGAGGAGTCACACCGATGCCACCGCCGACCAAGCAGATCGTGTTGTACTCATCGTACATTTCCAGGGACGAACCGTAGTATGCGTCCATGTACACGGTCGGGAGCACCTGCTGCTTCTTGCACTCGTCGGCGTACCCGACGAGGTCCTTGGTCCAGTTGCCGAGCGACTTGGCCAGAATCGTCAGCGTCGTCGCGWTGCTGTGTGGTGATGATGCGATGGTGAAGGCATGCCACTGGAGCTTGGAGACGCTGGGCACGTTCAAGTAGACGAATTGGCCGACGCGGAAGTGACCATCGCGCAAGGTCGAGCGACCAATGACGATCTTGATGATGTCGTTGTCCAGCGCAGTGAACTCCTTGATTGGAACTGGCGTGTATGTGTTGGCATGGGAAGTGCAGCGACTCATAATGTAGATGAGAAAGGTTGGCAGCAGCCACCAAATGATGGGTCCCCAGTGCATCACCGCGAAGATGACGCCGAAGATRAACAAGTGGTGCACGTAGTAGAACACCTCGTAGAAGCGACGACGAATGAACGGAATGGACGTGATGCCGATGACCAAGAAACAAAACAAGGCGATCTCACCGAAGACGTTGAACCACGCATGGAAGCCATCGCCCTWGCTAATATCGCAKTTGAAGCACGGCAGCGCCTGCTTCTTCCACTGACCYATGCGGATCCACATCCAGRAGTATCCAGCACCATGACACAACGCTGTCAGCACCGTGAAGACACCAAGCCAGCGATGGTACTTGATGCCGTTGGCGTACGAGATGTTGAAGAACTCCATCCACGCGCAGTTGCGCGTCGCTGGCAGGAACAGGAACGCCATGTTGTAAATGGAGTTGAAGCCGAGCGCCACCGACGCCGCGTTGAGATAGTCGTTGAACGCCATCGACTGATGCTTCATGGCGAGCGTCATCTTCTTGCTCTTCGAACGGTAGTCGAAGTAGTAGTAGAAGACCAGGATGTTGCCGGCGACAAGCAGACCCCACATGAAGATCCACTCGCCGTAGCTCCAGTAGCTTAGTTTTGAACCGATGCGAGGCTTACGACGTAATACGAGCGCGACCTTGAGCGCTACTTGCGATGACACACGACGGACGTTGAAGTTCTTGAGAAACTCGACCARSARCAARCTSACGACGARRGGCAASRCRCARAAGAGGAAGAAGTACGTCGGRCGGATCATCTCCTGGTGGCCAGGTAGCTTCTCGCCCATCTTGAATGGCTTGGACGGTACTCCCCACCACTTGCCGATGGTGAGGCGGAGGTGGTCTTGGTAGACAGGACCGACAATGGCGATTTGGGCGTAAATGTACACGACCATGGCACCGAGGATGAGGAACTGCGCGATGTTGGCGACCCACCAGTACTTGGCACTCCATCGAGAAGCGCCAAACCGATGGAAAGAAGGACTCGTGCGCTCCTGTTGCACGCCACTGTGACTGTCTCTGACGGGAGACTTCAACATGGCATACGCATCGACCGACTTGGGGTCTGCATGCTCTGCAGCTACTCCCATGGTCGTCGACGGCGAGCGACTAAACGCTAGAGCTTGCAAAAAACGGGCTTGGAGAGCTCGGAAGTGAATGTCCTGAGCTCGCTTGAGTATGAATTGGAAAGTGAGGTTGGGCCGGCAAAGAAAAGAACGCTGTCTACGTCGTCGCAGTTGGATTGCTAGAAACCAATGACCATTTGCGATCCGCTGGTGCAGGTGGAAGCGCCAAGCGGTAATGGAACGTGCTCGTCGCTCCTGTGGAAACATCGTTGCAGTGGAACATGTAGGAGCTTGAACGATCCCCAAGCAGCAACTGCAGCGCATCATGCGAGCTGAACGTTCGGCGCAGGCGCGCAACAGCCTCGCCTAGGTGCTACTGAGCTAGTATTCATTTCCACAGGTTCCACAGTCTACATCTGACATGGGCCGTAGCACTCGCACTTCCATGATTACAGAAAGGGTATGGTGAATGACAGGTTGTCGGCGCTCGGTGTTGTTGACGTGGTGCCAGCATCGCGTCGCTTCGAGCTCGCCGTGGGGCGTCGCGTGCGTTCATTCGCCAATTGCAGTGCCGCCTCGGCCGCTGATTGGCTGACCACCGCGGAGCTGCCCAATCAACACGCACGCGCCACTCGCTGGAGCGTGGTGTGGGCATGGCTGTGAACGCCTGTGTTGGGCTGTTGGCAGAGGCACATCACTGGACTCATCTGGCCTGCAAACGATGCCTGTGCATGCTGGGGAAGAAGAACGGCGAATCTGCGCTCAAACGAAAGATGTGACGAGGGGTGACCGGTGGCTGTCGACGCGAGGCTGATTTGGAAGGTGGCGGTGCCGCTGGATTATCTGAAACAAAATATTTAGATTCGAGAGTTGAGATCAACAAAGTTATGATGGAGCATCATGTGCGTGGTGGTGGCGGTGGTGGTGAAGATGATGAAGACAACGGTGATCAAACCAAAGCGGAAGATAGTTTATTTGGGGGCTGATACCCGGCAACATCAGGCTGAGTTGGGGTGGTCGTCTTCTCGGCTGGAAATGAAGTAAGTCGACGAGGCAAGCAACGGCAATTATCGAAACCAGCAACCATGGAAAGCCGCGTCCGAGGTTCCATCGTTCGGGATGGGTTGCATAGCTCGCTTCAGAGAAACGTCAGTGAAGAGAGCTCGCGTTGAGATGAGGCCGGTGAGGCTTGCCGGCTGAGATCGTCTAAAGCTCAAATTGTTCCTCGCGAATATCGAAGGCAGCGGCATCGATGCGAGTAGCAGTGACTTTAGTTGCTCGCTTAAGGCCTTCAGGTCCAGAGACGAACACGCCGACAGGACTTGGCTTGTGGGTCGACTCGGTTGACAGTGCCATCGCTTCTTGAAAGGTCTGGACGAACGCTGACCCAGACGTTGTACACAGTCAAGAGATCATGGAACGTGGTCAAGTCTGAAGCAGGAACGTTCGGAGTTCGGACTTGGGTCACCATCTCTTCACTTTCCACGTCTTCGCCAGATGCACATCGATTCTTCAAGATTCGCTCGAGGAAAACAACACCGATGGCAAGCAAGCCGCAGGCGAAAACGATCAAGATCTCGACAAATTACTGGAGCGGCCACAGATTGGGATGCTTTACTTTGGTCTTGCTACCTCCATACTCGAGCACCGCCAAGCTAACCAAGCTGACGCTGAATACGGCTAGAAACACCGCACTCTCATGTTGAGGAAATCGAGGGGCTTGTTGAACGAAATTGATCGGATCTCGGACTCGGACGTGTCAGTCAACTCTGACTTGGCATTCAATCTTCTTGCACTCGTCGGCGTACTCGACGAGGTCCTTGGTTTAGTCGCCGAGCGACTTGGCCAAAATCGTCAGTGTCGTCGTCGCTGCGTGGTGATGATGCGATGGTGAAGGCGTGCCACTGGAGCTTGGAGACGCTGGGCAAGTTCAAGTAGACGAATTGGCCAACAAGGAAGTGGCCATCACGCAATGTCGAGCGGCCGTTGACAATCGAGATGCATCGATTGATCACGTACACCATGAAAGGCGTGTAGATCCACCAGATATTGCCGCCGTAATGCAGTACCATGAAGATAACGGCGACGATGAATAAGTGGTGGATGTAGTAGAACATTTCGTAGAATCGACGACGCACAACTGGAATGGCAGCGCAGCTCATCAGCTAGAAGCACAGCAACGCCAACTCACCGAAGAAGTTGAGCCACTTTCGTGAGCCGGGAGCGACTCCCAGCGGACAATCAAAGCACGGCAGAGCGTTCTTCGACCACGTGCCCTCTCGAATGCAAGACCAATATTCGACGGTACAATGCGCGCATGCAGAAACGACTGTGACGATGGCAAGCCAGCGGTGGAACTTGATGCCGTTGGCGTACGAGTTGTTGATGAACTCCATCCACGCGCGATTGCGAGTCGCCGGCAGGATGAGCAACGCCACGCCGTAGATGCTTGTGTACCCGAGGGACGTGCCGATGACGTCCAAGTACGAGTCCATCGGTACTGTCTTGTTTTGTGCCAACAGTGCGTCACGTTTCTTCGTAAAGCGACGATCGTAGTTGTAATACAACACGAGTACGTTGCCGATGACGAGGACGCCCCCAACAAACAACCACTATCCGTAACTCCAGTAGCTCAACAACGATCCGAGACGTGGCTTGCGACGCAAAATGATCGCGACTTGCGGCAGATACTTGGGTGTGATAACGACGAACGCTGAAGCACCGCAGCATTTCGACCAGCAACAAGCTAGCGACGACCGGCACAATGCAGAAGAGAAAGAAAAAGGTTGGACGCACCATTCGTGCCCCGATATCTACTGTCCTTTTTTGACGGGTGTGGCTGGCACGCCCCACCACTTGCCAATTTGTTGTCTTGAGTGTCACGTTGTAGACCGGTGCGTTGATGGCGACTTTGCCGAAGAGGTAGACACCCATCGCAAGTACGACGAGCAAGTGCGTAATGTTGCCAACCACGCATGAACCTCGCTCACTGTCCAGTCGAACTGGATGTCGTGGTTTCCCGCTTGCACCGCTGGCGACTTACCCACGGTGTAGTTGTCTGGTGGCTTTACTATGGCAATCGATCCTAGCTACGCTTGAACTTGACGCTTGACCCAGCAGTACACAGTCTGGCACACACGCACCACAATAGCCTGCAGCAGCGCACGGTCGAAGCTCAAGTGAGCGAGCCATGAGCTGCTGTCTGCTGCGCCACGCATTCGACCAAGCCCATTACAATGTTAAGGGGGCGAGGAAACGGACAAATTTCACTGAACTGGCGCCGCTGGAGATCGACCCACTAGCTAGGTATCTGACTGACCTCAACAGCTGCCCAGGTCGTCGCAGGAGCAGCACTGCTGAGCACAGCATCGCGTGACCGGTGTTGCAGCATCGCAATTTGCAATATGCATTCGACGCATCCGGCGGCCACGGATGGGGTGCATTCTTCCGCGACCGTTGGATCCTACCGTAGCACTCAGTCATTTGCTAGCGGCATGCGGTTCCCTGCAGGTTGATTGGTCGGCAGCGAGGCAGAGATGAGTGCCGTTG
Organism: Lagenidium giganteum; assembly: GCA_002286825.1. Lineage (NCBI taxonomy): Eukaryota > Oomycota > Peronosporomycetes > Pythiales > Pythiaceae > Lagenidium > Lagenidium giganteum. The sequence continues at coordinate 84,610 of NSDO01000222.1, read as the reverse complement.
CTTGCACAGGTCTTGCTTAGGCTAGCGACGGCACTCAAGGCAGCCTTCCATTCAACTGTAGCGGCTCCAAGAGCAACGTGAATGGTATCCAACGCGAAGTGGGCACTGAATAACAGCTATCCACTGTAGGCATAGCCGCAGCTCTCCGAGATGCTGGACATACGTGCGTAAGATGTTGACCAAGTCTCAATGTCTCCTCATTGTCGCTCTGGATGGAGAACGGAGAGGGGCAGCGAGTCAAATTGGTGCTGTCATCGACGTAGCGAGTTGTCGCGTGAGCCTCATCCGACAACTCCGCGGGACAGATTGACTGTGATTCCAAGTCACTTCGTTCTGGACGGGATTTGGTGGAGACGGCTGAGACCTGGAAGAAATCAACGCTGCCAACGCTATTCAGAAGTCGGAGCCGTTGTTGTCATCTTGCTTGAGCGTCTTGAGAAGGAAGCGCGAGCGACTTCCGGTTAGAGACGCAAAGCTAGCCTCACTCGGTGGCATTCGGCCCAGAGCAGCGGCAAGCGACTCATCAGTGTCGCGATGAACAAGCCACAACTGCACGCGCGATACGTGAAGAGTGACAAGTGCGCACACCGTCACTTGCTGCGTGTCGTTCCTTTGTTGCTGGTTGTGCTGTCATTGCGACTGGATCGACCAGGCACAAGGCCCCGCAACGCGTTGTGCCGCGAGTGTCTCATCGATGGCTTCGCTTGCACAGACCAGCTGCTGCACTCGGTGTCGTTTCTCGAAGCAGCCTGACATGCACACGCGATGGTAAACGCCGACCTACACGTCAAGCAAAGACACGGGGCCGTCGTCACGCAGACATTCACAGCCTCCTGCCGTGAATGAGCGTTCGTGACGCTTTATCAAGACGCCATCAACTGACTAGCGCCCGAAATAGCTGGATCATTCAAGGAGCGCAATGCAAACAAAATCTACAAAAAGTGTGTTTGATAGACGAGCAGAGCAGGAAGAAGGTCACGCAATCTACTTGGCCTTAGTCTGGTTGGCCACACCGGCAATGCGGGCCTTAATCTCTTCCTGGTTGCCGACGTAGCGGCCGCTGAGTGGGCCAATGGCATCTGGGTGTGGCACTGGGCGCATGTTCTCGTCCAGGTCGTACACAAGTGGCACGCCCGTTGGGATGTTGAGGCCCGTGATCGTGTCCTCGGAGATGTTGTCGAGGTGCTTGACGAGCGCACGCAAGCTGTTGCCGTGCGCGGCGATGAGCACGCGCTTGCCGCTCTTGATGGCTGGCACGATGGTGTTGTCCCAGTATGGCAGCACACGCTCGCCCGTGGTCTTGAGCGACTCGGTGAATGGCAACAGCTCCTTTGGCACGTCCGCGTACTTTGGATCGTTTCCTGGGTAGTACTCGCTGGTGGCATCGAGCTCAGGTGGAGGAATCGCGTAGCTGCGACGCCAGACCATCACCTGCGACGGCAAGGAGCCACCGACAAGATGAGTTCCATCCATTCCGCTTGCATGCACTGGGACCGGCCATACTTCTTACCTGGTCAATACCGTGCTTGTCCACGGTTTCCTGCTTGTTGAGGCCCTGGAGGGCGCCGTAGTGGCGCTCGTTCAGGCGCCACGAGCGCTCCACTGGGATCCACATAAGATCCGTCTCTTCCAGGATGTTCCACAGCGTCTTGATGGCGCGCTTGAGCACCGACGTGAACGCCAAATCGAACTTGAAGCCAGCTTCCTTCAACACGGTACCGGCGTGGTGCGATTCCTTTTCGCCTGTGGGTCATCATCATTCCCATGTCGTCATGAGCGATCCATACACACGCAGAGACTCCTGCAGTCACTCATAACGTACCAGTCGCCGAGAGAGGCACATCATACCAACCAGTGAAGCGGTTGTCAACGTTCCACTGGCTTTCGCCGTGGCGGATGAGGACCAACTGGTACTTGGCTGCAACCGGCAGAGAGAGAGAAAGTAATCCTCAGTCAGTCAATATCGTCGTTGTCGCTGTTGGTGTGGCTGTCGTGGCAGTCGCTGCGTGTCCTCACCGGCCATGGTAGTTTGACTGGGTTGTGGCTGTGGCTTTGACGGGGAGCGGTGGAGTGCTCCTTCTTGAGGCTTTCGGCTGCTTGGGGCTTCGGAGTGGAATCACGAACTGGCAGCGATGACGCCGACCGCCTCACACCCCAAGCCTGGCGCTGCAAGAGCAACGCGGCCAGACCCCGATCCCTGCATAAACCGATCGACCCAGCTGCTGCGACGCGTACAGGGCGAAAAAAACGCACTTTGCCGCGGCGCAGTTTTAATCACCCCACCCACCCAACCACCCAGAATACTGAGGCAACCACCCAGTACAGTACCGGTTTTTCGGCCAGAGGGATAGATATAATAAACCACATTTGTAGTACATTTGGTAGTATTTTCAAGTTGGAGTATATTGGTAATATAGGGAGAGTCATGCGTCTCCATGTGTAATATCAAGCTTCTACGGCAAATGAGGCGGTGGCGCAGAGCTGAGCGCCCAGCGGCATCATCGCCAACGTGGAAGCGGAAGCTGCCGCCGCCGCCGTTCATTGCGTGACGCCCGTGTCATCTGCCTTCCATCCCCCTACATCACACTACACACAGGATCCACCATGTTGTGCGCAATGAGTGGCCAGATCCCGGTCGAGCCCGTGGTGTCACTCAAGTCCGGCCACCTCTTTGAGAAGCGACTGCTGCTCAAGTACCTGGAGCAGAACCAGCAGCGCTGCCCGATCACAAGCGAGGAGCTGGACGTCGACAAGGACGTGCTGGCCGTGCAGGTCGCGCCGTCCTCTACCGGCGCCCGCGGTGGCGGCAACCAGACCCAGGCCGCCGCCACGTGCACGCCTGACAGCGCCAGCATCCCGCAGTTGCTGGCCACGTTCCAGAACGAATGGGACGCCGTCATGCTCGAGACGTTCACGCTCAAGCAGCATCTGGAGAAGACGCGCCAGGAGCTGTCGCACGCGCTGTACCAGCATGACGCCGCGTGCCGCGTCATTGCGCGCTTGACGGGCGAGAACACGGCGCTGCGCACCAAGCTGAGCCAGCGCCACAGCGCCAGCGGCCACGCAAACGGCGACGCCAATGGCAAGAACGACGTCGAGATGGAAGACGCGGTCAATGCTGGTTTGAGTGCGGAAGCACAGGCCACCATCGCCGCGAAGCAAACCGAGCTCGCCAAGCAGCGCAAGGATTTCAAGAAGAAGGACGGCCCCGCCCGCGCAGCGCTCGTGGCCGACCTGGCCGAGACGTGGCAGCTCCAGTCGAGCCACACGGTGCATGACTCGGACAAGCCCGGTGTCCTGTCGGTGGCCATCGATCCGAAGAACACGGCGCGCGTGCTCACGACTGGCGTGGATAAGCACGCCAAGCTGTTCGACAAGCAGACGCAGCAGTTGGTGGCGACGCTCAGCGGTCACACGAAGAAGGTGAGCCACGCCGTGTTCCACCCAACGGCCGACGTGGTCGTCACGGCCTCGCACGACAAGACCGTTAAGATCTGGAATGGTAAGGACAAGAGCAGCTCGTTCAACGTGGTGCACTCGCTGGGCGACCGTGACGACGCCGCCACAATGGCATCCATCCACGCCACGGGCGACTACGTTATCAGCAGCTCGCTCGACGCATCGTGGGCCTTCCACGACCTGCGCACTGGCAAGCTCATCGCGCGCTCGTTCCTCACGGGCGAGCGCAGCGTGGATACGCCATTGAGTGACGAAGCGCTGTGCATCCAGTTTCACCCAGATGGTGGCATCTTCGGCACGGGCTCCAAGAACAAGGTGGTGCAGATGTGGGATGTCCGAACGCTCGCGAATGTTGTCACCTTTGATGGTCACACAGGCGCTGTCGAGGCTTTGGCGTTCTCTGAGAACGGCTACCAGCTCGCCTCGGGCTCGCACGATGGCGTGGTCAAGTTCTGGGACTTGCGCAAGCTCAAGAGCGTGTTTGAGTTGGACCTGAAGCAGCACAGCCAGGGAAAGAAGAAGGTCGGCCCGATCTACGACGTGTGCTACGATCCTAGCGGCACGCACCTCGCTGTTGCGAGCTCCAGTGTCCAGATTCTCAAGGAAGTGGGCAAGACCGAATGGCAGATCGTGCAGACGTTTGAAGACCACAAAGCGGCCGTCACAGGCGTGCAGTTCGCCCCTGACTCGTCGTACCTCGCTTCCAGCTCCATGGACCGATCGTTCAAGATCTACTCGAGGTAAAACCTTGTTCCAGAGTAGCTCGGCCACTTGGTCAGCCTGGAGGTTGCCCTAATCAAACAGAATACACACATATCACAGCTAAGCTATCTGTCTTCGAACAAGATCCTCCAAATGATTGAAATCGTGGTTGGTAAATTGCAAGTCGTGATATCTTAGTCAATGTGGTTGTCCTATCTCATTCTAGTGAAAAGCAAACAATAACGAAAGCCTAGCCAAGCCAGAAGGTGCCGTTGTTGCTTCGTGCAGACGGCGGCCGCACAGCCCGTGGCAAATAGCCCTGCAACACATCGGCGTGTGCCTCCAACAGCTTCTGGCGCGCTTGTTCGACGACTTGGCGCTTGTATTCCTCTTCCTGTTGCTGCAGCTCGCGCTCGCGACGTTCGCGCTGCAATTCTTCGTGCACCATCTGCTGCTTGAGCGCATTCTGGCGAGCGATCTCTTCTTTGTATTCCTCCTTCTGGCGCCGACGGAACGCCGCCAGTTCCATCTCGCGCCGTGCTTCCGACTGGAATTTCTTCTGCAGCATGGCGTTGAACGCCTCTTCTTCGGCCTTTTGCTTGGCCAGGAACTCCTCCTTCATCTTGAGCTGCAGCGCGTTGGTCGTCATCATCTCTTCCTTGGCCTTGTGCTTGGCCACCATCTTCTCTTCCTCCTGCTGCTTCTTCTTCTGGTACATCTCTTCCTCCCACAGCTCGTCGCGCAGTCGTTCGATCTCTTCTTCCTCGCGTTGCTTGGCCTTGATCTCGGCTTCTACGGCCCTGAACATCATCTCTTCCTGCGCCTTCTTCATGTCGTTCGCGGCCTTAACGCTGGCCTCGCGCATCTCGACGTGGCGTCGGTACTCGGCGATCTCTTCTTCCTGCCGCTTGAGCTCCTCAGCCTGCCTCTTGAGCGCCGACTCGCGCTCACGTTGCGTGCGCTCGATCATCTCCCGCGTCTGCTCACGATGCTGCTGCTTCTTGGCCAGCTCAGCACTGTCTTCCATCTCGATCTGCTTGATAATATTCTCAATCTTGAGGCGTTCCGCTTCAGCCACTTGCGCTGATTCCTTGCGTTGATCTTCGCGCTGCATCATCTGCTTCTGCAGCACTTGCTTGGCCTGCACGGCCTCCGCCCGTTTCTGCAAATCCCGGTTCTGCATGTCGACCAGCGCGCGCTGACGGTCGTATTCCATCTGCTGCTCAATGGCCTGCTCGCGCGCCTTCTCGCGCTCCGACAGTGCCTCGCACTGCAGCTGCTGCGCCGCGCGCTCCTTGTTCATGTACGCCGTCTTGAGCAGCGCCTCGAGCTCCCGCAGCTCCTCGCTGGCCTCACAAATACGCTGCACTTCTCGCTCCTTCTGCTCCGTCGCCTTCTTGCTCTTCTCAATCACGTGCGCGAGCTGCTCGTTCTGTTGCTTCTCCCGCACCAGGCGTGTCTTGGCGTTGTGCGCTTCCAGGCGGGACTCGTCCAGCATGCGCTCGGCCGTGAGCTGCGCGATCTGATTCGACCGACGCCGCGTCACCACCGTCGCGTCCGCCTGGTTCGCCAAAGTCTGCAGCTGGTTCGCTTGCGTGAAGCGATTGAGCGCAGCAGCGTCGTATTCTTGACGCCGCCGCTCCGCTTGGACGCGTTCCACGTGTCGGGTGGTCATGCGCATGTTGGTCGGGTACGGATACGCCGACATGGCGGCCACGAAGAGAACGCTACTGGTGGTAATAATGCACGCAGAAAGACGTCTCGGCTGTGGCTGATCGAGCAGAGGAAGACACACGACTCGACACACGGGCGGTCGATGCTTCCACGCGGTCGCCAATGATGATGAAGGCGATGGCGATGGCGATGGCCCAATATGGCCCTTCGCGCTAATTTCGGCGGCCGTTTGGTTTGTTTGGTGCCCAAAATAAGGTGTACCACATGCACACACAGAACGCGACCAAACAGTTCGAACCGAACAATCTATATAAGATAGTATGATATTAGATTACGGAAAGCATAGATAACGTTTGGCGAATGCGCTCACTTGGTCAATGCCTTCTTGGCAGTGACGGCAGCTACGAACAAGCGCATGAGGTGGGCCTTGGACATTTTCGACCACTGCTGCGCGCGGAGATGAGTGAGTGCCATTCGAAAGCCCATGGCCATGGTCATGGCGACGCAGGCGCCAAGCACGGGACGCACCAACTGCTGCTTCGCACTCATGTGAACCGTTGGTGGCAGCAAGTGGCCCACACCGGCAGTCGCAGCGCACACGAGCGCATTGGACACCACCACGGGACTTGTTTTCGAGTTGAGACGAGCGATCTGCTGCAATTGCAGCAGCTTCGTCTTGTCCATGGCAAGGAGGTGGTGCACTTTGCCGACCACTTCGTCGCTTGTGAACGTGTCCTTGTTGATCTGGAGCGCGATCTGTGCATCTTCGCCAGCCATCGCGTTCGTGAACTGGTCACCGAACAGAGGCAGCACCAACAGAGGCTTACCAGCGACAATCGACTCGGTCACGCTGCCCATGCCGCCATGGGAGACGAACACGCGCGTGGCGTCGTGCATCAGCACACGACGCTGGTTGGTCCACGCTGGCGTGAGCAGCCTGTCCTTGAGTGCTGCCGGAAAATGCAGCTTTAGTTGGTCAGGACAGTGCGACTTGGACGCCCACACCACGGCCATGTGTGGGTTCTGGGTCAGCAGCTGCTCTACCGCACGGAGCAGTCGGATGTACAACGCTGGGCAGTGCTTGAAGTCGACCAGCGAGCCAAACGCCATGAACACGACCTGCATGCCACTGGCGCTGAATTGGTCCAAATGGCCCTGCATCTCCTCTTCGAGTGGTGGCACGTGGTCTTTGTTGACGATCGGACCGTAGACGATCATGTTGCTGGGCACGGTGCGTGCTGGGTCGAAGCCAAAGAGGTTGTGCGCCAGCAACAAGTTGCTTCGAAAGTGCTGCTCGATCGGCATGAACGGCTTGCGGAACTGGATAACCTTCTCGTAGACGGTCTTGACGTTGTTGTCGAGTTTGCGCATGTGAAGCACGAACGGCACGACGCGCATCATGGCAGCGACTCGCGTGAAGGGCGACGAGAGCCATTGCTTGATGCGCATCGGCGCGAACAAGAGCGGGATGTACCATTCGAGGCCGATACCGAGCACGCCGAGCATCGTGGAGATTGCGTACTTGGTGTTGGTTTCCGCGGCGGCATCCATCGCTGCTCGGTCGAAGAAGTCGCACACCACAAGGTCGAATCGCTCGCGCTCAAGGATCGGCAGGTAGTGGCGCGCGCAGATCTCGTAGTCGTCGGCAATGGCTTGGGTCAGCTCTTTGTGCATCTGCAAATTGTCGAATTTCGGTGTGGAAAATGCCGTGGAGATGATGTTGTCGTAGCGGTCCGTGTCGCGGTCGAAGCCGCAGTCCATGATCTTGACGTAGTCGAAGTCGCTGGCAAAGCCCTTGGTGTACGTCGAGCACACGTAGACGATCTCAACTGGCTGCTCGTGTTGCATGGGAAGCCATCGAAGGGATTCGAGGATGGGCGCCACGTGAGTGCGAGTTGCCCAGGTGAGTACGAAGGCAAGTCGCAACGGACGGTCGTGTGCGATAGCTGCTGGCGAGGTCAAACTGTGGGACATCGTTGGCGCTGTGGGGAAGGTAAGATTGAGAATGGCTCATTGCTTGGACGCCGACGACACGCCGAGCGATGGATGCTCTGGAATGACATGTCTTACGGAGCTAAACATACTGCAGCACCACTGGCCATTTGCCGCAATCTGATGTCTTTGGTGGCAGAACCAGGTACGCATCGTGCGCACGACCCGAGATACCGGGTCAACAGCTGGTCATCGGACCAAATGTTGGGCTCCATGGATCCAGCGCCAGGCTGCCACGACCGTTTGCGATCGTGCACTTGAACGACAGGGATCGCGTGAAAGAGCGTTCGGATCAAGTTGCATGCGCTGCGCCATGTTTGTCGACGCATGGAGCATCGCACTGACCAGATATAAAATATTCAATGCGGCGTTGCTTCGCGACATATTTCATCCGCAATAAATACTAAAAAGGCTGTGAAGTTTGAAGAAAATGAAAAAACATTATGAAACGCAGTGCGGCACTGCGTTTCAGGATGTTCTTTTTTTTCCATTTTGCTGTCGAGGAGACGACTCTGAACTGTCAGTTCCACACTCTCGACTTCGAGGGGTCGACGGTCTGGAATTTCATTTTTTCAATCGAAGAAAACGACTCTTTTCCTATCATTTGTCCATCCGCTGCGACGTATGCGCACATTATGGTGACATGACATCATCTCGTCCATAGTCCAGCAAACTGCTCAAAGGCAATGTCAGTCAGTGGCATCACTGTGTTCCCCAACCAGGACCATCATCATTGCCAGGACCGGGGCAGCCATCTGGTGCGTCGCGTCCATTTTTACAATTGTCGTATCTGTTTAGAAAGGGAGCTCCGCGAACACAAAATATTCGTTCGCCAAAAGCTGGGAGGAGCCATCTGACCACCTCACTGCACTCATATGCAACGCCAACGAAGGTCCACAGTGCTTGTGGCAACATGAGAACCATCCCACAGGTGCACCCACCTTCACCACCATGGCTGGTCGTGCTTGTGCTGCCTGCTCATTCTTCTTCTTTCCTCCTTCAGCACGATGGTCATCACCACCACCGCTGACCGAAGCACGACCTCAACGACGACGACCAGCTTGGCCGACCGCATCAGCTCGTTGACGCCATTCAGCACAGGCACATTGCGTATTGCATTTGTGCTGACGTGGGCTACACGCACGCATGTTGCACCGACGTTGGCGTCGCTGCGGTGGCTCGTGCAGAACCATGACTCGCCCGTCGAAGTGACGTTTGTTTGCTCGTCGTATACCAAGACGTTCGCCAGCGACTTTGAGTTCGTTCGATTGATGGACTGTGGCTTCGACCGCAACACGGACCGGTACGACGCCATTTTGGCCAAGGCGCTGTCGACCACGGACAAGTTTGACAATTTGAAGGCCCACATGGAGCTGTCGACGGCCATTGCAGACGACTACGAGCTCTGTGCTCGCAACTACTTGACCATCTTTGAGCGCGAACGCTTCGACCTCTTGATCTGCGACTTTTTCGACCGCGCTGCCATGGACGCCGCCATCGAAAGCGACACCAAGATGGCCATTTCCACGATGCTCGGTGCCTTGGGCATTGGCTTGGCGTGGTATGTGCCATTGCTGTTTGTGCCCATGCATCGCGACAAGTGGATGGCGTCGCCGTTTAAGCGCGTGCGTGGCCTCTCTCGCATGATTCCATTCGTGTTGCACGTTCGCCGGCTCGATAAGCACCTCCAGCACCTTCACCGCAAAGCCTTGGGCTTCAGCAAGCCCTTCCAGCCATTTGAACAGATCTTTCGCACGCATTTACTGGTTTCGCATCACATGTTTGGGCTTGATCCGGCACGATCCGTGCCCAGCAACATGGTAGTGTTCGGCCCGGTGCTCGACGAGGTCCATGTCCCGCCCCTTGAGCCAGAGATGCAAACCCAGCTCGATCGCTTTGCAGCCGATGGCATGCATGTCGTGTTAATGGCCTTTGGCTCGCTGGTCGCGTTCCAGAGGAGCCCAGCTCTGGTTGCAAAGCTTCTGAAGGCAGTGGAGGCCTTGCTGGTGGCCAACCCACGGATTGTTATCATTTGGGCCAGTCGAAGTCACGACAAGGACCAACTCGCCACTTTGCCTTGTGATCTCCAGAAGCGACTGCTGACACCTGCATGGATCAACCAGCGCCGTGTGCTGATGCACAGCGCCACCAAGGTCTTCATTTCCCACGGCGGGATGGGAAGCATGACTGAGTCTATCGTTGCGGGCAAACCGATGCTGGTGTTGCCGTTCTTTGGTGATCAATTCGCCAACGCCATGTCTGGAGAAGATGCGAACATCTCACTGCAGATCAGCAAGGACACATTCACGCCTCACGAAGTAGTGAGCAAGGTGGATCAGTTGTTGACGATGGACCAGTCTAGTCTAAAGCGGCTACAACAGGTGGCACGCCTCAACTCCAAGACCAGTCCCGTGGTTGTTTCCAGTGCGTTGCTGTGCGCGGCGACCGCCGGTGTGGATCACTTGTTGCCAGCGGACGTACACGTTCCATGGCACCATCGAGTGCTTGGTCGATGGCGCTCCAGATCATCGCACTAGATATTGTTTGTTCGTCATGCTATTTGTTCTCCCAAAATCTCGATTCTGTTGCCACACACAGCTCCTTGTCCTCTGGGTGTTAATCGGTAATGCTGTCCGATGCGATACGATAGACACCACGGTGTGTATCTCAGTCTTCATACTGTGTTGGTTGGTTGTTGCTCCATTGAAGCACAAAGGAACCGTGTAGCTTGCAAAACTTCAAAACTCGGTTCTCTCACCGACGTCACCAGGTCGCTGGTGGGATACTGCTTCGTCCGTCGAAGAGCGGTGGCGACGATGACGGCAACGACCCGGTCCTCGCTGTTGGTGAGTACAAAGCCGAGTGCTCAGTCGAACCGGCCGTTGCTCGCCGTTGTGGTGGATCATACCACTGTGCGATCTCGATCCACGTCTCGTAGCCACCCTGTCGCAGGCTCCACTGCAAGTGCTGATCGAGAAAGACGTCCTTGCAGTTGATACGTTGCATGATCCGCGACATCTTGGTTTCCAGCTACTCCATATAACGACGTACCCAGCGTGTTAGCAGATCAGACGTGGTACAACGAAATGCTGGACGTCTCAATTACCTCGTCGGTGAACGTTTGCGCCCAGCAATAATACGACAAACCGCACGTGAGTACCAGCAGCACATACCCAAGCACGAGCCACACCGTATCAGGGAAATTGCCGTCACACGTTTGGTTGACGGCAATCATGCACATCTGGAAGTCGTTTCTTGAGATCTCGAGTGCATCCAGCGCTGCAGGATATCGATCGTCGTAGCGGTTGTAGTAGCCGTTGATTGCTCTCTTTCCAACGCCGTGCAATCGCACCAATACGCGAAGCTGCTTCTGCGAAACTGTGGGAGCCACAGCTACAACTGCGTCCTCCGTGTGGCTTTGCATCGGCCGTGTTGGCATGCTTTGGCGACCCGGGGACAACTTTCTCGTGGGTTTCCTTGTTGGACTAGCTTCAGTCGCAGGTGGCGCCGCCACCAGCGGTACGACCCGCACAAGTAGCGGTTGCTCCAGCACTTGGCGATGCTCCTGGTCATCCGTGAGCATTGCGCGCGTAGAATGCCGCGCCAATCGTGCCGCTGCAGCGCAGGTGTTCACCATTCGTGGAAAGATCGCCTCCGGTGTGGCCACGCGCGTCGTCACAGACAAATATAACACAAGTGGCAAGACTCAGCGTGCTGAATTAAAACTCGCATTGGCTCCACACGAGGGCTGAGTTCTGTGCGTCACCATCATTATTAAGCGAAGTCTATTGAGACAATTAAGCAGCGCCGACGGCATCTGCGGCCAAGCGAGACTGCGCACAAGGAGGACTCAGCTTCGCTGCTGAACTGCTACGGGCTCCAAATCAATTAAACACAATAAATCCATATTTCCGAAGGGACCGCCTCGAAAAGTTTCGACTCGAAACCTTTCGATTTTCGACATTGCCACGCATTGGTGCAGGCCAAGTTGGCCTGCACCAGTCATACTGATTCTGCTCGGGTTGATGCAATTCATGCAACACGGCAAATTCGTTCGATATGCTGATGAACAACTCGGCCCGTTATCTGCCCCGTAGTCGCTGATCCGCTAGCGGCGATGGTGCTTGAATGCGCACGTCGTCGCATCGAGGCACCGAACTATCGGAGCCATACGTACTACTCCGGACGGTGGAGGCATCCGAGTTGGAGGCATCGAATGAGTTGCGGCGGGACGACGGCAGCGTCACGCCAGGAAGGCGCAAGCGATTCCCAAGTCCTGCACGCCACGACAAGCTGCGCGGTCGACTCGGTCGGTTTTTGATTGGTCCCAGCAGGCCGAGCTCTTCCAGTGTAGACGGCGCTTGCTGCCGCGCCAGCGCATGCCGCATCTCGCGAAGACAGACGTTTAGCTCTTGCATGCCACGCATCAACCCAGCAAGTTGCGACTGCTGCTCCTTCATTTGTTCCTCCAGTCGACGTGTTTGACCGGCCATGGAGTGTGAGTACATGCTAGCGTTTTCGAGTGGTGGCAGTGTCACAAACTCTTTTTTTGGTGGCAGCGCGCTCGCCCCGCTTGATCGTGAGGCAGGGAGCACCAACGAAGGAGCTGGTGGATCTGATTCGACCGTAGCGACACTTGGACCACTTGGAGGCTCTTCTGGCTCTGGAATCTTGCTTTCATGGGGGGTGAACCCCGTTTGGCACGTTGGGCATGTGCTGGTTGGAACAGCGGGTCGTTCAACATCAACTTTTTTCGGCTTGTGGCGGCGAATACCGAACTGAACGTGCTCGTCTTCACCATCAAGAATGATGGCGTCCACTACTTTTTCCAATACACCATGTCGCTGCAGTTCCGCGGGCAGATTGGGATTCGTTACGTTGACAGCAGCAGTGGCCGTCGCGATTTCATCACGCAACATTTCTGGTAAGCGCTCAACGTGTATCATGTTGGGCTTCAGCAGCGCTACCAACACGTTCCGACGATCTTTGGTGTACCGAGACAGCAGGAATTGGAAATCGCGTCGGTAGATGACACACATCTCAACATGTGACAGCGCGCGGACATTGGTGGTGCGCTGGTAGTTCATGATCAACGCGAGCTCTCCAAACGCTTGACCAGGCAACAACCGTCGCCCAGCGGGACTGCATTTACTGCTCTTGAACGAGATCCTCGGTTCAATCGCTGTGGAGCCGATCGGGGCACTGACGATGGGCGTGGAGTGCTCGCAACAGTGCTCATCGAGCGTCAGCTCGCACACGCCTTGATTGATCATGAATAATTGGTCGCCGACCTCTCCTTGCCGCATGACGTAGTCGTCTGGAAGGTACACACGCACGACCAAGCGCAGCAGAATTTGCGTCACGAAATCTGGACTACACTCACGCCAGTAGCAGATGTTGAGCACCAACCCCATGTACTTGCACAGTCCGACTTCCAGAGCCAGCGTGTGGGAAAGCTCACGAGAAAACTTGACGATGTCACCGTCGAGCGACTCGTACGCGAGCCAAAGATGGTCGTAATATTGATGAATGCGTTCCTGAAGTTCTTGAGGTAGTTGTAGTTTCTTCATCGTGGCAAACACGTTCTCGAGTTTCCGCTGGTAATTCTTTGAATTGGCATTGAAATTAGCGACAAGCATGGCCACGTTACCGAACACCAGCGCTAGCACAAGCGAGCCCACGAGAATGGCAAGAGATGCGTACACTTCTTGCGCTGTGTTGGTGGTCTCGATGCTTTGTCCTTGAATCAGCTGGATCGCGTTGTAAAAGCTGTGCGCGTACCGCGCTTTGACGACTTCGCTCGTATACGGTGGCTCTGGTGGTGTTGTTGGACACAGAATCTCCCAGAAGCACGCCACATAGTGCGTGGTGAGCACGACCAGCCCCATCATCTGCATGATCCGCAGCAAATGCGAATATCTGGAGAATGCGAGCCATTTCCAGAAATCGCGGCCATGCCGGAACAACCGCAGGACCCAGAAAACTTTGACAGCCACGACAATGTGTGCGAAGCGAGGCACACTCTGCCAGATACCGATGACCTCCCTTGACAGGTCAATTGAACCAGTCTCAATGAGAGAAATGGTGTCCACTGGAATGGATGACAGCACGTCCGGGATCATCCAGGTCGTGGCATAGCGCTGTGCAATCTTCCTGCGATCGACCACGAGCCGTCCCTTTGAGTAGAACGCGACATTGAATTGCAGAACGCAGTCCAACATCAGCACGCACTCGATCAGCACATGCAGCACTGCCATCGATGGGAGTGGGCCAGGCATGAAGCCGTAATGGAGTGGCACGAACACGATTTGGAACCCGAAAAAGGCGAGCAGCACAATTTGTATGCATTGCTGCACGGTGCTGTCCGGAGCCATAGGCTTTGACAGGCGAATCCATAGACTGTGACGTATCTGGCGCACGATTCGATGCAGACTTGGTCGCCGCCCCATGAGTTCCTTCGCGAACAGGATGCTGGCGACTTCGTTGCCAGCAGACTCAGTACTGTCCGAGTCAGACAGTGGCGCGATGCGATCACTGCCCCAACTGCTATCCACAGACGGGCGGCGTTGCAGCTTGCGGAACTGGAATTTCTCCATCATCACTTCATAATTCTCTTCCATCACCAAATAATCACGTGACTTGCGGCGCGACAAGCTCAACTTGGGAGACCCAGGCACCGCTCGTGCGCTGTTCGCGAGCTGTTCGCGTGACCTGCGCCGCAGCAAGGTCAGTGGGGGACCTGACACAGTCCGCGCGCTATCTGAGAGTTGCTTGACTGTGTCATTCACAGGTGGCTGGCGAACTGAATCGTTGCTGCATTCTTCAATCGTCTTGAGGCCGTCATTATCATTCGCGAAGGCGAGCCCTGGCATCGACCGTGATCGCTTCAGATTGACGATGGCGACGCGAGATCGATGGTGGTGGTGCTTGCGCTTCACGGTGACCGAGCCGGCTGAGCCGCGGCGCACGAGCACCGTCTCCGCAGGGGCTTCGCCTAGCTCGCTGCCCCCGATCGGCGCCATCAGATAGTGTCTTGTTACGCGTCAACGTCGCTCTTCATGCTGATATTTGCTGTAATGCAGCAGCTGGTAGCGCAGTGGATGTCCTCGCCCGCCGACAGTGTGCCAGCCGGTCAGGCGCTTTGCAAATGGCGTCTCTCGTCCTTGAATACAGAGTCAAGCCTCTTGGTCACAGGGCCACTGCCTTAGTGTCAGCCTCAACCAGACGGAGACCTGAGCTCGCACCGCTCCCTCTCCATTTCCAGCCTTCCCATGAGATAAGAAAAGCCCGCGACAGCAGCTGCAAAAAGGCCACTTGGCACGGCTTCTGAAGCGAGCGCCGGACCAAGCGAGACTGAGGCTGCAGCAGCAAGCATCGTGCTCGGAGCACCACCAAACGGCTCGTCGGTTTCGCGCCAATCTCAAGCTATGGCGTTGAGGCACGTTAATATTGCGTCACGACAGTGGATGGGATCAGTACTACCTCCCCACCGGGCTGCGGTATGCACGACGGACATCAACGTGCTCATCAGGACGCACAGTCACGCGCGAGACGGATGGTTGTGATCGGGAATCCGGTAGTGGTGTGGTGTGGGCGACTTTGACACACGAGGTAGTGGGGGTGTGCACCGTGGATAGCGCGACTGGCTGCTTCTAGCAGCGACGTTGCAGAGTTACGTCTATATTTCTACGACGCCACCGCGCGATTGCTACTTCTGCTGCTGCTGCTTCTCCGTCTACTTCGTCTTAGTTCATCCCTCGTCTGTAGTCGTTATGGTCCCGATAAACCGACCTAGACTTCACCTGTGATCGAGAATTGACTAAATTTATCCAGTATATTGCTCCTCCCCCACAATAAAATCCCAGACCCTGTACATTGTTAAGATACTGTACATGAAAAGATAAACAAATTGAATTGGATGAGGCAGCCTCATCAATTACGGCGATCCCGATGGCAATCATTGCATCTCGACAGTGCGCAAGAGACACTCACCGCGACGACGACGATGAAGCAGCGAGCGCCGCCGGCCCCGGCGCCGTCGTTCCGCGATGTGGAGGCCGCCCGCAGCTCCGGCACGGGAGGACGCAATGCGCCGCTGAGTCTGCAGACGATGCGTCCCTTGTTGATGGCCGTGCTGTTCTTCTTTGTGGTGCTACCGCTGCTCATCTACAATTTCTTCACCCTGGACGAACGCCTGGCGCACTGGTCTTCGCGCGTCCACGTGGCGGCCAACGGCCTCTTCGCAGACGACCGCCTTGGTGGCCCAATGCGACAGAATGCGTTCATGCCAGCGGCGCTGCCGTCGTGTATGAATGTCTCCAGTGACCGACTCGTGGACGCCGATCACGCCGTGCTGGTCCAGGACGAGTGTGGCCCGGCCATCAACTCTAACGATGCTGCTGCTGCTCGGCCCGTCGTGCATTTCATTTACTTGCCGCTGGAAGCTGTGCCGCTGAACGACGATGAGGACGCGCCCGCGCCGGTGGATTTCTCGTACTTGAACTTTGTGGCCGTCCAGTCCGTGCGCAAGATGCTGCGGCCGTCCATGATGTTCATGCATTATGTGCACAAGGAGCCGCGCGGGTATTGGTACACGCAGTGCCAGCGCCACTTGTCGATGCAGAAGATGATCGCGCCGAAGCTGCCTCGACCGGTGAATGGATCGATGCCGTGGTCGTTTGCGCAGCGGCGCCAACTCATGGAGACGATGCTGCTACTGGGAGTGATGAAGCGACACGGTGGCGTCGGGTTTTCGGACTTCAACTCGTACTTGCTGCGTCCGCTGCAGCATCTCTTCCAGTTTGACACGGTGCTGAGCCAAACGAGCGAGCTCCAGGGAGTAGGACTTGGTCTTCACATGCTCCTGACCAAGCCTGGCGACGCCATCATTACGCAGCTTGAAGCGCACCTTCTCAACCTAGTGGTCAGTCAAGATGCACGGTTACTCGAGGAGCCGTTGGAAGAAATCGCAGCACGCTTTGTCACGAGCAAGATGGACAGCGAAGCACGTACCGATGGCATCGTAGTTGGAAACTCGAACCTGTTTGAGGCCGTGCCGTTGCAACAGCTGACCAAGTTCCTGGCCACATCGCTGGGCGATCACTCGTTTACCTTCCAGGGCAAGTCCGCGTTCCATTTAGCATGGCATGACTTTGAGCGAGGAAGAGCAAGGCACAGCGGCTTGGTAGCGCTCAATGCGACCTCGCATCGTCTGAGTGAGTCGCAGCACGCCATGCGTGACCCTTCGCTGTTTGGAGCCCTGGTGCGCTACCTTGTCACCGCCAACGCCACTGCAGAGCTAGACACGTACTTCTGACGAAGAATTTGATCCAAACTAATAGACTCAACTCCCACACGCGAACGGTGGTGGTTCTCCGCCGCTCAGACCTCAACGATTGTTCCATCGACGTCCTGGTGAAGAAATGGATAAACAGGCCACTGGCACAAATAGCAAGCCGTTAGGGCAGCCAGCCGTTGTTTGGCTTCAAGTGGTCGCGACGCACCTTCCTCGACCTTGTTGCGTGGTGCTGATGGGTGCTGCGCCATGGCGATGCGATGTCGCCACGAAGCGTCAGAGGAGATCTACCGTCAGCCTGCGTCGCCGACCAAGCGCAGCCTGGCCAAGCACCGCAAAGCACCGCGCGCGCTGCCAGTTCTCACTCCCAGATCCCGGCAAAGATGGCTCCAGGATGCGCAGGAATGGCACGCCAGTGCCAGTTTGTACCTCGATCTGCAGCACCAGCTAGATGGCTCCGACTTGCAGCTCCGAGCAGCGGACACCACGATGATCGAGTCCCCGTCCCTGTTGACAGCGGCCGAGCACGCCACAGCGTCATTTGCGGCGATCGTCGCTGTAGACGCTGAGCCTGACCGCACAGAAGTTTGCCACACGGTTAAACCCAGCGCGAACGTGTCGCCGAAATCGTCTCCCGTTGTCGGTAAATCCAGTTCCTCGCCTTTGTATGCCCGTTCGGACGATGTACTCGTGCTGCCGACACCACGAAAAAAAGTGAGCAAGTGCTCCAAGCAACCAGCGCGCAGTCCCAGGAAACTCCGCGTCGAACCCTTGCTGTCGGAAGAGGTGCGTTGTTGAACTTGGCTGCTGTTCTGTCCAGCTCGTGTTTGCACTGATGCTCCAGCATCTCCGTGTTTATTTTTTTCAATAGATGCGCGCTCAACTGCACAACCACGTCCAAGAACAAATCCAGGGCGACATGTGGAGCAGCGAAGTGCGTTCACGCCTTGCAAGACCACTCAGTGCCTCGACGTTCTGTGGTCGTGACAGTCCACAGGGCAATGCCCTCACTGCACCCAAGTTCCAGCCCAATCGTCAAAGCCATGAGCCAGTCGTGTACTTCCCGTATTCGAAGCTTGTGCATGACAGTGTTCGCAAGGTGGCGCGCTGCCGGGCTGCTCAGAAGGCGTGGTTGCAGCTTCTAGCTGCTGCTCGTGCTCTAGCTTGTAAACTGCGCTTTGTGCGTCGCTTTTGCTTCCCGCAACTTATCCAGAGCCACAGACGGCGCATGAAAGCACGCGTAGCTATCCAGCGGTGCTTTCGTCGCCATCATTGGTGGAAACAAGTGACGATTGTGCCAATCTCGTTAGAATTCGTGTCTGACCTGGTTGCCCGTGGCTTGAAGCTGGCGTGGGCTCGTCGCGTGATCGCAATGACCGTAGAGAGCTGGTACATCAGGGAACGGGAAGTGCGCCGGCACATGGCGTGGCGCCGTCGGTGTCTCCATCGGTGGGTCGCCAAGACGCGTGTGTGTCGATTCGTGCACATGGTTTGGGTCGTGCAGTGGTTCCATCGCAAACGCTGCCTCAACATCGAAGAGATGGAGCGCGAACTACGGATGCTGGAACAACTGGAGCGCCAAGTGCGCGTCGAATACGACGCCATCTTCGTCACCAATTTCGGCAAACAGCTACTCAAGAAGGAACACGCGATATGGCGTGCCACCGTGAAGGCTCACCAACAGCCTCTCCTCCAGTCGACGAACGACTCACCAGCCGCTGCACTGCATGGCCTGCAGCAATGTTTTCGTCTGTTTGATCTCGATAACTCGGGGACGATGGACCTGGACGAGTTCCAGCTCATGCTATCGTCGCTACGCGCGCAGAAGAACAAGCCCAAGAAACGCAAACTCACGGTCGCACAAACGCGCGACCTGTTCGAATCGCTGGATGAAGACGGCAACGGACGCATCTCGTTCGACGAGTTCGCGGCGTGGTGGGAAGACAACATCCCTGTCAACTCGAGTTCGGCGGCCGTGACGTTCCTAGCCAACGGCCTCGAAAGCCTCATTGTTAACAGTCGAGGCCTGCTGTTCTGGCTGCTCGGCCGCAAGGACCAGCTTGAGAAGCGGTTTGTCAAAAAGCTGCTGCGCAAACGCGCGATGGAGAAGCAGAAACGCGATTATCTGGATGCACGCAACCAGGAAGACACGCACGGGTTCCGGTGCCCACGTTGCGGACGACGGTGCGGTTTGCGCCGCGACTCGAATGACCACGTTAAGCAGATGTGTACAGACAACGATGTGGTCGTTGACTGTTACATCCTCGCTCGCTGGGTACGTGAAGAGAAGCTGCGCGTGCTTGGTGACTGATCGACGCGCGCATGACCAAGCAGTTGCAGTAACATGCTGGAAGGTGCTTTAGTGTGTCAATTGGAAAAGTTGTCTGCTCTTTTACGCCACTTCATCTTTAGTCAACCTGCGACACAGAAGCGATGATGCCTCTACATGTGCGCTATTGAATTCGTGTTGATTATGTGGTTGAAAAGTAAAGTTCGAGACTCCTCATCGTTGCTAGTCAACTGGTACGTTTGCTGGCTCCAAGATAGCGCCAAAGGAGAGTTGGTGACATGTTGGGGCAGTAGCTATTCGACTAGGATGGTGCGAAGATTCAGATTATTGGCAGCAAGCCAGCTCATATCGACACCAACATACATTAAAAAACGCTCACTCCTAGCAACAAAAACAGAGACATGACACGCTACTGGCATGCACAGTACTTACGTGCAAATCATCGACGGTCGTCGAAGTGCATTGAGTTCCCAGCGAACGACGCAGCAAATAATCTCCACGATGAAGTAGCTTGTATACTGTTGGTCGTGATTGTCCAGTTGGCCACTAAAGACAACGCAGGCCTCGTACCATCCACGAACATTCACAGCAGACTTGAAATGAAACCATTGAAACAAATTTGCTGGAAGCTCATGGTTCTCTTCCGTATTCGTACAATCGACCACACGAGATGAATCGGTAACATTTATTTCAGGTCGTTTTGGGTCTGGTCAAGGCGTTTGTCTGGCCGTATCTTGCCATGTGTTCTCAGATATGGGCGAAACTAGCCAGATCTGAAGGGTACTTACACTGTAAACTTTACTGATCTGTAGGGTAGTTTACATTGTAAACTTTACAGTGTAAAATTTACAGCGCAGTGGAAATGGTGTTTTCCACCGGCACATTAGGAACTACACTTATGATACATTATCACACATATTACCAATTACCATATTAACAGAAAACAATCCTGCGACACCAAGGATTAAGGGGCCATGTCTCAGTCCAAGCACACGCCACCAACGCGACATCGAGGCGAGCAGCAGTTCGGACGCTGGCACAGAAGTCGCCAACATCCCCCGCTCGTCGCACACGGTCGTCGTCGAAGGATCTCACGAGCACGCCCAGCGCACGTGCAACCAAGTCGATCGAGGGTGAGTCGAAGGACGAGACAGCTAGCGCTCCGCCCGCTCCGTCGCCATCCTCGAGGAAGCCAACGCCTGTTTTAAAGCGCTGTGCCTCTGTGTTGCTCTCGTCCCCCGTTCGCAAGAAGAAGAGCAAAACGAAGTCCATTTTCCGCCTGGAGAAAGCTGCCAACTCACCACCCCCCGATGGGGAAGAAGGCGCGAGAGATCGAGTCGCTAGAGGCCGAGTTGAAGGCACGCGAGAAGAAGCAATCAGTTCTCAAAGCCGAGCAGGCAGAAGTGAAGCGCAGTCTGGCAAACGCTCTCCACCGCACGGCCCTCCTGGCGCGTCCAGTGCCGTCCCCGAAGACGTGCCTGGCACCGAAGGCACCCGAGCCAGGGTGAAAGAGCCAGACGCCAGCGACGAAGTGGTCGCTGCCCCGATTGCCCCCTCGGACATCAGGAATCAGAAGTCGACTGCGTTCCAAGAACCGTCGAAGAGGCTGAAGGGGTAGTTCTACCCACTGCAGTCGCATTCGCTCGCAGATCACCGGCTGTATCAAGACATCGACTCAAGTAAGTATCCGTCTCCGACCGCTTTCCTCGTCGCCATGGCTGGGCATCCCAGCCTTCGATTCAACCCGAAGCCAGCACTGCTCGTTGCGCTCTACAGCGGCCGTTTGGGAAGCCGCGGGGTCAACATCATCATGTTTAAGTCAAGGTCGAGAAGGAGGTGCGTGAGAGCGCGACCAACAACAGCCAATTTCGACTTGTCGTTCTCGGACATCCAGCTCGGCGCGCCCCCAGCGTGCCGTGACTTCGACAACTTGTACGAAGCTCTTATACGCTCACGCGCTCATTGCGCTGGGCGAAGCGCTCTGGCACCTTTTTGCGACCTCATCGCTGATGAAGATGCGTTTCCTTCGTCATGAAGAACAAGCGTTCCAGCTCGCGCGTCGACCCTCATCGCCTGGAAGTCACCAACCAGTTTGCGAATCTGTTCCTATGGCATGCCGCCAATCCAAATTATTGCAATTTTTGTCAATAATCACACAATTATTGGCAATATCTGCGACACCGGACACAAATTCCGCACTTGTTCACAGGCCTTCCCAGACTTTCAAACTGGCACACAGGCAGCTCACGTTCCACCACACCCGCACACAAGCTTTACAGCACGCAGTGAGCCCTATGAGCACTTCAGTGCCTCCACGCCTGCTGCCTGCCCCCTTGTAGCCAATACTCGCAAGGCGATCCCTGACAATCACGTCGGTGCACACACCACAGTGTGTGCGATCTCTGGAAGTACGTTGGCTTCACCTAGTGACCCAGAACAGCTATATTTTTCGTTCTCCAATCCTGTTGAGGCAGTCTTACCGGCACCGGTTCACGGGCAACTACGACCGGTCACTTTCACGAGTCAACGAGACAGGATGACAGCTTGCCCGCATGCACAATGCGGGCTCCGAAGACATCGCTCCGAAGAGATCTCTCACTTCCTCCTGACCACGGTCGATGGCGTCACCACGCAGCTCATTGTCCAGCATGCCTCCAACTCCCGACCTCCCTCGCCACTCACGCTTGCCTCCGAACTCCAACTCCTCACAAAGCGCGCCGCACTGGCGGAACACTTGCGCATCCAACGCCTACGGGCGGCCATGCTTGCCGTGGGCGTTCACCTCCCGACAGAGCCGCGACCAGTCGACCGACAGATTGTCGGCTGCCGCAACTTCCTACTCAACGTTCCGTTGGAACACGCTCCCTGCGAGTTTGTCCGCCGCACTTAGATGCCCTTACCGATCTTCGTCGAGCTCTTCCGCAATCAATCTCATCGTGATTATCGGCCGAACAAAAACCTCCTGTCCGGAGTTATCGCTACTCTGTGCAAGGACTACACTTACCTTGTCGAGATCTTGCGCATCGCACACGAAGGAGTGCGCATTTGCACGATAGCGGATCCCCGTTCAGCGCGAACCACCTCCATACCACGGATCGGCGGCCTCCCGCCTCAATGTGCTCCGCAAAAACATCCGCAAGGAACAGGATGCAAACCGCTGCCTCGTCCTGAACTTGGATCTCCTCACACTCTAGTCTCAAATCCGTTGCAGCCCGTTCGGCGTCGTAAGCTGTGGTGTCGGGATCGACAAGAGCCCTGGCGATCCCGACACCACTGGCCGGACCATCCATGACATATCCTTTCCGTTGGGCCACTCCCTCAGCGACTTCACGGATCAGTCCACACTCCAGCTCCCAGGTTACCAACACTGCCACAAAATCACAATGGAAATACTGCGGTGCAAACAGCACGACCCGGCCGCACCGGTGTACCTGCTCCGAGGTGAAGTGGCTTCTGCCTTTCGTCATGCCAGCGTCCACAACGAGTCCGTTCACCTAGTGGCAGGAACTGTCCCGAAGGAACGCCCTGATCTTGGAACTGGCTGCCCCTTTGGCTGGACCGGCTCCCTGGCCACCTACAAGCTGTTTGGTCGCGCTATCAACTTCGTCCACGCAGCCACCGTCAACGACACCCATCCGAACAGTTTCTTCAGCTACCACTGGGTCGATGATCACGTGTGTGTGATGAGCGGCTCCGCCTCCACCTTGGAAGAATGTGAAAACTCCCTTCGGGCTGCAATGCTGCGCATGCTTGGCCCAAGTGCCATTAACGAGGACAAATTCACGGGGTGGCAAACACGCCGCACAGGGGAATAATACATAGGGCCCGCCACGGGCTCAGTTCGACTTTCTACTTGCAGGGCACCAGCGCTAGCATGCTGCGAGACCAAGCCCAGCAACATCTTTATCTGCAGAGGTCCCGATCAGCGATCAAGACCTCGCTCTCACTGCGCCTTTTTTCCTGAACTTCGTGATCATATTTTTATCGGTGGAGATTCACCACCTCATCGCTCCATTGACGAGTGGTCATTGACCACGACGACGCCACAACCATCATCCGAGCCTCTGGAATTCACCTTCCACCACGATTTTGTTCGTGCTAATCAGTTGTGGACTGCTCTTATTCAGGTGACGAACGGATTGGTATTGCCGAATGGCACATCCGCAACGCCATCCCCACAGCTCAAGATCACATACCTGTAGCCACATGCGTCATTCGAGCCGTTATCCACCATGATTTATGATTTGATCCAAGACAGGGTGAGAACACAGATCCGTTTTCGGCACTTCCATCTCGTACTTTGTCGAAGAATTCCTTGAAGTGGCCAGCGTTCACGTTTCACAGCTGGCGCGCGCTGCCTCACTTTCCCCTCCAGAAAGCGCACGCCAATTGGTTGCCTCGATCCTTCGCGCAGAGGTCACACTGTGTCTCGTCTTGGGCGTCTGAGCACCGACAAGACACCGACGACCCGAAGGAAGCCACCGCGCACGAAGCCAGCCAAGCCAAGCCACGCCCCGTGTGCAACGTGATGCAGTCAGCGCCGCCGGCTCCGGCCACGGCGTGGCGCGACATCGTGGTCAGTCGCTCTGTGCCGCCCCGGATGCAGCGGCAGAGCTCCGCCGCTTGCGACTCGGCTGTGCCGTGCGCGACGGCAGCGACAGCGGCAGCGGCGCCACGTGACTGGAAAAGCATTGTGGTCAACGGCAAGGCGTCGCCTCCACCTGCACCCGCGCGCAAGGCCCGTGCACCAGTGGCAGTGGACACGCGACCGACGTCGCCGCTCGCCGGGCTGGATAAGGCCGTGCGAGAGCTGTCCCTGCTAATGCGCCAGGCGAGTGCGGACCAACTGAAGCAGCAGCCCGCGTGGAGTCCGCCGCAGAACCACCGTTGGCGCATGTCGCCCACGAACCAAGTGCGGTCGCCGTCGATGTCGTCGTCGTCCGGCAGCACGGCGTCGCCTGGGCCGGCGTCGCCGCAACCGGCAGCAGTCGATTCGCGCAAGTGCGGCGACAAACGCGACTTCTTTTTCCGCCATTTGGATTATGACACGCGCAGCCAGCTACAGATTGACGACGTGGCGGCGTTCAGCGTCACAGAGGTGGAGATGGCCAAGAAGATCTCGAACGTTATCCTCGAGCTCGTCCAGGCGTCCGTGCCTGCTGGCAACAATGGCAAGTGTCCCGTCACGATCACAGACGGCACTGCGTGTGTTGGCGGCAATGTGATGTCGTTCTGCGACTACTTTCTCAACGTCAACGCCGTGGAGAACGACGCCACGCGTTTCGAGATGCTGCAGCACAACCTTACAGTGCTGGGCAAGACCAATGCCACGTGCTTCCACGCCAGCTACCTCGACGTCATGACACAGCTCGACCAGCTCGTGGTGTTCCTCGATCCGCCATGGGGTGGTGTCGATTACAAGGACCATGCACGCGTTGACCTGTTCCTTGATAACGTGCCGCTGTACACAATTTGCGAACGCCTCAAGACCCGCGCACATTGGGTCGTGCTCAAAGTGCCGAGCAACTTCAATGACGACAAGTTTGCTCGCCATGTGACAGGCGACGTCAGTGTCCGTGAAGACTTTCGCAAGATGCACCTCGTGATCGTGGACAATCGCCACCTCCACGCAAAGTGACCAGAACCGTTGTAGGGCCCCAGATCGATTCATTAAAGCTTCGTCGGTCGCCACTATAACGTCAGGGCGCCAGCCAGCGACGCCATGCGCCACGTGTTTGTGTCGTATTTATCCTCTTAGTCATTTCCAGAATATTGCTTTCGCTCGCTCACTCACTGTTACCAAACACGGATGGCTGCAACTTGACGACTGGTCCAGCTTTCTTCTTCTTCATGCCGCTAGCACCAAAGCTGAAGCCGACGGCCATTTTCTTCAGCGTCGTTGGTTCGTTTGTTCTTGTCAGCTTTGACGGTGCTACTGTTGCTGCTGTCGGTGGTTGTGCTGATGGTGCAGCAGCCGCTGCCACCGCCGCCGCCATCTCAATGCGCTTCTGAAGCCGCATGGCCTCCTTCTCTTCTTCGCGCTTGCGTTTCTCGGCTCTGTCTTCGTGGGACATCGCTAGGCTTGCCTTCTGCATCTCTCGCAGTCGTTTACAATGATGGTGATCGTAGGAGCTCAGGTGGTTTTCCATCTCGAGCACGGTCTTGTATTGCTTCTGGCAATCGTGGCAGAAGAACGACGCGTTCATGGCCTTGACGTCCGCGTGGATAGCGTCTTGCTGCGCGCTCTTGGCCAACCGCGACGCTTCTTCCTCTTTCGTCTCGACGACTTCGCTATCGAGCTTGCGCCGTGCTTTGGTGGCTTGCTCCGTCATCGCATCGTATTCTTCCTGAGTGACCGCCAAGCACAACAGGCAGTGCGCGCCGTCGCATTCCATGACACACACTGCAGCGCATTTCATTTACCGCTTTGCCAAGGCCCAGACAAACCAGGTTCTCCTTCATCTGCAGGGGCTCAACCATCCCTGCGTCACCAAACAGCAGCGTAATAAGGTCGTCTCACGTCTGTGGGCAACCACACCAATACGCATCATGGTCACCTTGACACGTCTTCCCCAGCCCCTGTCCTTGTTTCCACCCCATCTTTTGCAGCAACCGGAAGCCACGATTCGATGCATCGAGTGCTCGCGCGACTCCTCTGTTCGGTGCCTGTGCATCCCATGCGATCTGTAAGCATCGACAGCGCCCGCAGTGTCACGCAGTGGCATCCGCCATGTCCTCATCCGCACCTCCATGTTGTTTTGTACGGCACACTTTCTGACTGGCGTGGCCTACATAAACTAAGGTTGATGCAACGAACACTACAAAACTGTTCTGTGGTCGATACAATGAACTAATCGTTAGCCCGCCAGAGCTCGTCCGCCAGCATGGACTGCGAGCGATGACGCGTCAATGGCTGCTGCACGTGTCTTCCTGTCGAGCTGAAGGACTTCCTGGACAATCTACCTTCGGCGGTGGTTTCCATATCGAGGGTGGGCGAGTTGAGAACTTTGAGCAGCTGGTTCTGAATCCGGACGTCAAGATTTAAAGCTGTGTCCGCCTCCGACTGTCTTGAGGACTCAACATCGACGCGCGGAGCAGCTAGTTGACTTTCGTCCATCGACGCAACGCTTGAGTCGCGTGCTGTTCTCGTGTCGAGCGAGATGTCTGTCGAAGACATGCACGAGGGTTGCGCTGCCAGCGATCTAGCATGGGGTACGGCAACGAGGCTTCGTCTGCATATCCATCGCCGCCATCTTGGTCGTCTTCTTTGCTAGTGGACGGGATGCTGATAGAAACAAGCGAGTTGCTAGTTCTTGATGCATGAGGCGACAAGCGTATCTGGGCGTCCTCAAGAGCGAAAACCTTGTCTTCCACGCGAATCAGCTGCGTCTCCATGCGTTCGATCGACTCAGTCAACGTTCGCACCAAACGCAGCAGCTGGGATTGTGTGTCAGCAACCTCTTCCACCAAACTGCTCGTGGTTTGCAGTGCCTCGGCGCTCGTAGCGGCTGCGTTGTTGCTGGCACAGTTATGGCATTGCAGCTGGGACGTATTGGATGCTGAAGGCTCGGCAGCGGTCATCGTTACTGCCTGTGCTGGTGGTGCTTGTGCTGGTGGTGGCACCGACGGAGGTGTCATCTGCACTGGAGAGCAAAAAGACTGGGTTTGCAGGGATAGAAGCGGCTGCTGAAGGGCACGATCCGCTGCCGAAGACGCAGACGAGTTTGACAGGGCCCGATACAGCTGCCGTCGTTGACGCGTGTACTCACGTCTCTCGATCGTGCCATGCAGACCGTGACCAATATTTACAAGCATTGGCTCGCCTCTAGCGACGTCCATGTTCATCTTCTCAGCTAGGATCTCGGCTGCCTCGAGAACAGTGATCACATCGCGCGGATCTGTTTCTGTGATCTGTTCCGCAGAGCTCTGCGAAGGTGTCTCGTGGGGCGTGCGCTTAGCTGGCATGCGGGCAGTTTGCAGCAGAACCTCCTGCCACAGCAATGGGCTTTCGTTCATCTCCAGGGATCGTCGAAGCATCCTGGCAACAACTCGATGACGCTCGTCGTGGTGGTGGCTCACGAGGTCCTGGAACGACCGCCGATCGAGCACACACAGCTCAAGATTTGTTAGAGCACGTACGGCCGACGAGCGCATGTAGTCCATGATCAAGGACAATTCCCCAAAGACTCCACCGTTCGTGCGACGATAAGCATCTTTCCGCGAACTTGCGATCTCGCACACGCCTCGGTGCACGACGAACAGTTCGTAGCCAATCTCGCCTTTGCGAATGATATAATCTTCGGCCAAGTACACGCGAACGTTCAGCCGCACGACCAGCGCACTGAGGAAGTCGGGTGAGCAATCGCTCCAAATGAAGACGCGCGTGACGAGTGCCATGTAGCGACACAATCCAACTTCAAGCGCCAACGGATGCGTCAGCTCCCGCGTGAAGCCCATGATGTCGCTGTCCGTCGTGTCGTATTCCTTCCAAAGGTGCTCATAGTACTGTTGGACACGGTTTTGGAGCCCAGTTGGCAGTTGGAGCTTGTCCATGCGTATCCGCAGTTGCTGCATCTTTTGCTGAAAGTGGCTCCGACCGTACGATTTCATGCTTGACAGCAACGCTGCCATATGACCCATGATGACCGCAAATGCAATGGTACCTGTGAGCATCACGACAATGGCGAACACATCATGGGCCAGTTCTCCTGTCTCCAGCGCTCCTCCAAGTGTGGCGCGACAGACGCTGTTGAGGTCGTGCACGTATCCCACCCACAAGCTCGCAGAAGAATCTGTTGCCTTTTCCAGCTGCGTGCCTAGGTGTCGCCACCCACAAGCGAAGTAGTGGCTCACCGCAGCTGTTGACGCCAACATTTGCAGCGACGACGTCACCACGACGGCATGTGAGCCCCACACAAGACGACACGCGTTATTGATCTGAAATCCGAGCCACTCAACCCATGCAGCGCGGTGTGATTCTTGGAGACGCAGGAACCGACAAAGGCGCAGGCTGTGCCCAATGTAGAACGTCGTTGGGCTATACAGAAGCAAGGGCAATATCGGTGACGGTTGCGCGGTTTGCTTTAGCAGCTCCATGGGCAGAGAACCCGCGAAGTCAAGCCAGAACCATCGTTACAGGTAGTGCTTCACGATTTCTTTGCGAGCCGTAATGAGTATTGTACGGCCGTACACGGATTGGTAAATCGCTGTGTTGAACTTGAGCAGAATATCCAAAAGGTAAATCACTTCAAGGACGCAGTCGATCGTGATCATCGTGCGCTGGTCTTCGGTCGCGGCAGTCATGTAGACCGGAGCAAAGGGCCAGTAGAAAACCTGAAAGATAGTCACGCACCACATAACAAAAGCCCGCGCTTGCATGGTTTGATTCAGTGGAGAAAACGGTTCAATGGCTGCAGTTCGCAGCAATTGCCGTTGCGATCGATGAGTCCATCGCGCTAGTGAGAACCGATGCTGAGTGCGCGATTGTGCTTTGACCTTGGATGGTGACGGAGACTGCGCTGAACCAGGCAACGTTGATGTCAGCGAGCGCATGCTCGGTCCTCCGTACGACGGGAGTCGACGAAGGTGGAATTGCTGAAGGATGGTCTCATAGTTGGGCGCTGTCGATGTGGTGTCTGGATCGCCGACACTTGGCTCGGTCGAACTCGCGCCTGACCGCCCACCGATTCCGCGCCGTGGGATCTTGCGGTCAGAACTACCGTGATCGCTGTGTCCATCGGCTTCCTTCGGGTCGTATGCAGCAGGAGCCACTCGTGCCACTCCGGCAGCAATGGTGCCTGTCGGATCGACGGGGACAGCCACAGACCCTCGTGTGGAGCTAGTGACAGCGTCATCTAGCACCACGTCAGCACGCTCACCTGTGGCGCTTCGCATCCTACCGAAGAAAGCAATCACTGTCGCTGAGCAGCGACCGGACGCATTATGCGTTGGGTTGTGGATGGGTTGTTGGTATTCATAGGACGCTGTTGAGGAATATTTTTAGGGGCCGTGAAGCAAGAGTGTCGTGTCGTTCCTTACACTCGTGTCAAGCCTTGAGCAACTGCGCCACAGCAACGGCCAAGTTCTTCCCGCACAGCAAAGCAATGTGATACCATCAAATATTGCAGCATCATCCGAATTGGTGCATGAAGGAGACACCAGAAACGAATCACGCGGCGGTAATGACAGGACAGAGCCACAAGAATGGATTCTAGGGGCTCGTTAGTTGGGGCGCATATGTTGATGATGATGATGATGGATGGGCACTCACTAGAGTGGATGAGGCGAACCAAGGATTGGCAAGAATGGTACATCATGCATGCAGTCGTACATCGAGAGACCATCTCCATCCATTGCGCACAGATCGCAATGGTATAAGCTTGCTTGACTGTAAGATAGACATGCCGAGGTTCTCCTTAATGAGTACTAATTAGCTCTTCAACATCATCAAGGATGTCGACACAAGGACGCTTCCATGAATTTAGCCAATCAGAGCCCTTGGTAACATAATTCCATCCAATCCCCGCTCTCCGATGCGTAAATAGTCAATTTACGTTGAACCGCCAGGCCCATCTTGTCATTGTTGAGTGATTGGCGTCGCATCACGCATCACGCGCCCGAGCGATGGCGGGAACGCGCCAAAGCAAGCGACTGCAGGCGTCGGTGACCAAGGCCGTGGCCACGGCCGTCACCAAGACCAAGACCAAGGCTACGACGACGCGTAAGGCAGCCACCAAGCGCGTGGCGCCCGCGAAATCCGAGTCACCAGCGGCAGCAGACGACGAGAACGACGACAAGAACGAGAACGAGCCGACGCCCAAGCGCGCCAAAGCGAGCTCCAGCAAGAAGAACGACGCGTCCAAGAGCGCGTGGGATGCGCTCTTCGCCAAGCAGAAGAAGACTGCTGCTGCTGCTGCGGTCGGTGGCATCGTGCGGCCGGCCAAGCTGGCGGGAGGCGTGAATCCAGCCGAACTGCAAGCCAAGATCGATGCGTTCGCGAGCTTGGAGCTGCCGGCAACGAGCGAGAACAAACAGACCGAAGGCACGACCAAGCTGGTCGCCTGGAACGTGAATGGACTGCGTGCACTGTTGAAGAAGGACGAGGGCGTGTACATGCGCGCATACGTGGCGCAGGAAGACCCGGACGTGCTGTGCCTGAGCGAAACCAAGATCGCGGCCGATGAACTGCAGAAAATCGACGACATCTTGCCGCAGTATGAGCATCAATACTGGACATGCGCGGAGCGGAAAGGTTCATTCTTTGGATCATTTGTTTGCTTGATGGCGTGTTTTGTGGTTGTTTTGTGACGAGGTGTCTTTGGTGCTGTGGGCAGGATATTCGGGCACTGCGGTGTTGAGCAAGACGAAGCCGCTACAGGTCCTGAGCGAGCTGGTAGTGGAAAATGACAAGCCAGATAACGAGGGACGCTTCTTGGCGCTCGAGTTTGATCGCTTCTGGCTCGTGCACACTTACGTGAGTTCTGATAACTCTGTGTGAGCGAGCTGTTCGTTCACTGACTTGATGAGTCATTGTTCTTGCTTACAATGTAGGTGCCAAATGCAGGCCAGAATCTTGATCGTCTTGATTACCGTACCACGCAGTGGGACAAAGCCCTGCAGAACAAAATGAAGGAGCTTGATGCAGTGAAACCCGTGGTTTGGTGTGGAGATTTGAACGTGGCACACGAGGAAATCGATATCCACGACCCCAAAAGCAACGTGCGTATGCGCTCTAATTCACGCCGAAACAGCAAACAGCAATTGACAGGGCATTTTGTTTTGCGTGTGAACAGAAAAACAAAAGCGCAGGTTTTACGGATGCAGAACGCGAGAGTTTCGGAAACTTCCTCTCGGAAGGCTTCGTTGATTCGTTCCGCCACCTGCACCCAGAAGATAAGCAGTACACCTACTGGTCGTATCGCTTCAACGCACGTACTAAAAACAAGGGGTGGCGCTTGGATTACTTCGTGACGTCCAAGGTGCTCATGGACAGCGTGGTGAGTATATCAGTGCCATTTGTATGAGTCGTGGTGTGTTTCGAATTCTAAGGTATCACTTTTGGCGCCCAGTTATCGTCGTTTGTGCGCGACACAATCACAGGAAGCGATCACGTTCCTATTGGTTTGGAGTTAGCACTTGGACTGTGAAGATGACATACCTGTTGTTAATGCCTCTTGGTCTTCGATTCCGGTGCAAGACCATCCACTTAGTCACAAGCCATCTCCTTAACAACATTCTGTGGCCGTGACTGAGTTGAGTTTTTCAAGTTCACTTGTGCTCGCCCATGTAGCGTTGGAAAGAATCAAAGCGTTGTGTCGCGAGTGTTGCTGAGCCACCGCTTGCCAGCACGTGAACTAATGTTGATGTGGGATTCAGCATGTCAGTGTGAGCAATTGGTCGGTCACAGGTACGCTATTCCCAACTTCTCGGTGTCGATCTCATCCACTGTGGTTTGCCATCAACTTAATCAACATCATTTAGCTGAGTAAGTTTCTCTAAGAGCATGGAGAATCCCAAGACTTCGTTGTTGGTAAAACTGAGCGTCAATCAATGGCGTAGGGTTCCAGGACCTCGCTGTATAGCAGCGCCCGGTCTTTCAATCGGCACAGTAGCGCACTCGTATCGCTGTTCCAGCATCGCATCGTACGACTGGCAACGAGGAGCTACAATGCAATGTTGCTGCAAAACTATTGTAAGCGAGCAGGATGATCTTGTGCCAAAATTTTGTCGACATACGTCATCACCACGGATACGTGTGCCGGCGTACCAGCCGCTGCATCTGAGCTTCTTAGCCCAGGCCAGAACCAGGCGAGCTATTATGAGGTTGTGCGTGGTGTTGCACCTTTGTGCTCGATCTGGCGCCGGATGCCACGGATTTTTCAGCTTTAGAAGAGTTCGGTCGTGATCTACGTGATATTTCCAGCCTTCTCTGGTCGGCCGTGGTTGCAACGAAGGAGAGAGGCCCACAGAATCACTTGCCACAGCAGGACGAACGCGCATCCTCACGCCTCCATGGAGGTTCACGCGTCGCGTAGCGTTGCGCCACTGGTTCGCTCCGAGGAGCACAACGCCCAGTCGCCAAGCATGTCGATCGATCCAAACACCGATTCCCGTGTACGCTCAGGCACTTCGGACGACTTGAGCAGTGTGCAGAAGCGCCAACACCGCCCGCCTGTTCGCCGTGTCTCTACGGGCTCGTTGCTGAGTATCGGTAAGTCTTCGCGCGCCATCTACGAGTGGCAGGTCAAGACCGCGAGCTACGAGGCCATGATCCAGCGCTTTCAACTGCGCAAAATCCCGACGGAAGCATCGCAGCCCAAGTTTGTCAGCAAAAACATCGTGATTGACAAGACCACGCGTAAGCGCAATGATGTAATGACGCGGTTCTCCTTCCGGCGTTGGTTTCGGTCACTCTGGATGTACAAAGCAAGCATTCGCAAGGTATTGACGTTGCCGCTTACTCCGCACCACTGCCTGACCAAGGTGCACAGCGTCGTGATGCTGATCGTGTACCACTTCCAAGTGTTCTACTTGCCATTTTCCACGGTCTATTTTCCCTCAGGGACCAGCCTCACGACCGCCGTCAACATCACGCTTGAAGTCATCATGATGATTGATATGGCCGTGCGCTTCAACACAGCGTATATGGAAAAAAACATCCTCGTGACATCACAGAGGCAAATCACCAAGCACTATCTGTGTGGTTGGTTTCTTCTCGATCTCGTCTCGTCGCTACCTGTGCACTTATTGTTATACTGTAGCACGGGCTCACATGTGCAAACCAATGAACCATCATTGGTCTTTGACCAACTCGCTCGCCTTCCGCGGTTGGTTCACCTCCGTCTTGTGCTCAACGCCGTGTTGTTCTCGCGTGTACTGCGAATCGGCAAGGACTTCCTCGCGTGGTTATTGTACTCCCGCTACTCACATCTGCTGGCCATCGCGCAGTTACTGTGGCTTGTGCTGATGACATCGCACTATATCGCGTGCTTCTGGCACGTTGTAGCAGGTCCCAACGACAGTGACGCCGGCGTGTTGGACAAGTACGTCACGGACTTCTACTACGCCATCTGCCTCATCCAAGGCCAAGGCAATAGCGGTGGCACACTGGCGCAAAACGCGTTCTCGACAATGGCAGTGCTGATTGGATCCGTTATCCTCGCCATCGTCTTCGGCAACGTGGCCATGCT
>NSDO01000222.1:32849-50909 GCA_002286825.1 Lagenidium giganteum | reverse complement strand
GAGATCGCATCCACCAGTACTACGTGCATCTGTGGGAAGAATACGAGTCGCTGGACGGCGACATCGTCAAGTTCTCACGCGAACTGACGCACACGCTTCGATTGGAGGTGGGTCTGTTCAAGTACATGAACCTGGTGGTGGACATTCCGTTCTGGAAGAACTGTTCTCCGGACTTTGTGACGCAGATCGTGCTGAGTCTGGTGGTGCGCGTGTACTTGCCGGACGACTATGTGATCCGGAAGGGCGAGGTTGGTGACGAGATGTTTATGATCAATCGCGGTATCTGTGAGGTTTTAGATGCGACACGGGTGTCAGACGAAGGGCTGGCCGAAGGTGCTCTTTCATCACATCAAACCGACGATCGCAGTGATAGCAATGATGACGTTGCGAGGACGCATGACCTGATGACACCTGCGACTTCGCGGTTTGGTAGCCATGCGTCTGAAAATGAAGATGACGTAGATACTAACTTGTCACGGGTGAAGGCCGTACGACCACGCTTGCGTCGCCGTATCCCCAACAGGAATGGTCTCATCCGTATGTACCCTGGGCATGCGTTTGGTGAAATGAGTCTGATCATGAACTACGCTCGCACCGCCAATATCAGAGCGGCATCGTATGTCGAGATGTGCGTACTGCGTCGCCGCGACTTCCAGGCGTTGATCTGTCGGTACGCCGAAGACAGGAAGATCGTACTGTCAAGAGCTGCATCGACAAGAAGGATATCCCGTTTCCATGGGAGCAGATTTGCGACGTTGTGGTATTGCGGCGGCGCACAAGCTTTGGTCGTAATAGCACTCGTGAGGACGTGGAGAAGACGTTAGACTCTTCGGAGGCAGCGGTGGCGTTGGTGGAGCGTATCAATGTAGATTTGATAGACGAGTCGATCAAGTACGGCTTCCAGGGCTTCGACAAGCCTCTGGAAGATCAACTACCACCCACGAGGCTTGGGCGTGGCTTCGGCCGCCTTCAGGAAGCGGGGGCACCATTGGCTGAAGGCAACCCCGCGAGGACGCTGGAGATACGAGCACTGGAGACACGTTTGGCCAAAGTAGAAGAGCTACAGCAGCAGCTCGTGTCCCTGCTGCAATCAATTGCAAGCGAACGTGCGCAGACCAAGGTGAGTCTGGAATTGATCAAGGCGCATATTTCCCAACAGACCGACTTGCTGACAACGAACGAAAATGCTGACCACAAGTCAAGGGTTGGTGATGATGAGACGGCACCACAGAACTCGCATTCTGAACCGATCGCGTTGACCGCGGAACATCGCAACGTCAGGGAAGCCAAGCACCAAGATACCATGAGCACCGGCATGGGCGGAGTCAACAATCCGGACGGCGATTCTGCGCCGTCCAATTCCAATGCCAACGACAACAATGAATTGACCGAGCAACGAGTCCGTATCAGGCCATTAGGTCGATTGGCTCCGCTCTCTACCGCCAACGTACCACCACACAACCACTAGCATAGGCGCACACTGACAGCGAAATCTATCTGAAGTGCACGCCACAATTTCATCCCGTTGTACGTGTACACCATTTGCACCTCAAATTCGCGGAGCCACAGAACCGTTTGGTGAAACCATGGCCAAAAGATTCGAATTGGCAATAAATTAAGCGAATTTCAATTTGCCCGCCAGAGTGAAAACAGCGAGAAATATGCATGAAAAGAGATGTATGACGCACGAAAAGGATGAATAGCACCCGACAGACATATACATGCTCGTTACCAACAGCCATGCCATTCATAGCGATAGATAGGCGCGAATTCATGCACAGTTGCCGCATCATCACTCGCTGGACACAGTGCGAGCACGCGAATGAAAAGAGGCATTGTCCATCGACGACGATGATTTCCATCGCGAACGTTACGCGCCAATGTTTTAAAGCACCATTCGAGACTCTTTCATAACGATGACATCGTGTCGAATCGATGACATGCACCCGCACACTGTTGCCTTGTGATCAATCGCTGAGAAGAGTCATTATCCTATTAAGTAGCTTTTTTCAGAGGTTTCTCATCAACGATATCACCGCATGGCTGAACGACCACTACAGCGGGATAACAGTAGGTCACCCTATTGGGGGGACTCAGGAGTTAGAGTGTACGTGGAAGGTCGTAAGAATGGTAGATGTTTAAGGTAAAGCCGGCACAACACAGAACACTCACTATTATAATGTGTCTGTCGGGTGCTATTCATCCTTTTTTCATGCGTCCAGATCTCATTTCTGCGAATTTGAATTTTGCTTTATTGGCATTGAACCCATTCGAATCTCGCTTTTGGGCAACTTACACCTTGGTTTGACCAAACGGTTCTGTGTTCCGCGAATTTGAGGTGCAAATAGTGTAGATGTTATTTCGTGTAATTACCTAGGATACTATTATATAGTGACACGATAGCATCCGATTCAAGAAGAAAGAGATAGTACTCGGTCACCGACGAAAGTGAATGCCAGGGCGACGTAGTCACAACATTCGGCACCTGGTGAGGTTATCAGCGCATCGATACAACTAACGGCCCACGATAGTCATTTCAGATCACCAAAACCAGTTGAGCAACCTGGGAGCGCAGCCCCTATATTGTGCCCCCCCCGGGTAAAGATCGCTCATCGACGAGTTCTGTTGCCAGCTAGGTAGAAGCGTTGGCGCCCGCCATAATCTGCCCGCGGGCGTCTGCTACACCGGTGAATCTGTCTTTGACCGCTTTTCTAGACATTGTGGTGTTTGCATTGGCATCTACCGTGCATTATGATTCGTTGCTTTCATCATCGTGATCCTAGCAGCTCCTTCGAACCTGGTGGCTCGCTATTTTTTTAACGTCAGCCAACGTGGTCGTCGTTGCGATGTTCGAACCCACATGGCATGCATTGAAGCGACAGCACAGAGCTTGTATTATTTGATTCTCAGATCAGGCCCATCATCGATGTAGACGCAGGTTGAGGCTCTACGTCTTGATCAATCATGGGCATGGCTTCGACTGCAGTACCAGCATGGCGGTCGCATACTGCAATGTCGCTGCCCGCATCCCCATCATTCTGGTCAACAGATCGGCACACACACATCGCATTTATGCAACGGATCCCATGAAATAGCTTGGGTCAGTTGGTGTGGGTAGGGATTGATGCTATATCTGTAGGAGGAGAGGACGGGGCAGGTCGTTTGTCTGGTTCTCGGTCCATCGATCGACAGACCACGATCGGCATTTCACCTTCGGCAGGGCGTTTGCGGCGAGAGAGCTGCTGGCGATCGCAGCCTCCTGGCAGACGAGAATCGCTGTGTACTTCAGCTCAACTCCCCTGCGGCGAGGATGCAGCCTCTTCGACACAGCCAGCATGCGGTGGCACCCAACAAACCGCACCACCGTCCAACGCACCGAGCGTCGATCACGAACTCGCTGCTGGGCGTCGGCAAGTCCTCTCGCGACATCTACGAGTGGCAGGTCAAGACCGCCAACTACGAAGCCATGATGCAGCGCTTCCAGCTGCGCAAAGTCGCATCTGGAGCGGCCACGCCGCCCAAGTTCGACAGCCGGAGAATCGTGATCGACAAGGCCACCAACAGACGCAAGGACTTGGCTGTGCGGTTCTCGATACGGAGATGGATGCGATCGCTTTGGAAACACGATCCACAGAAAAAAATGCTTCCGCTGACTCCGCACCACTTCCTGACTAAAGTCCACAACGTCCGTGTGGATCGCGTACCATGTCCAGGTTTTCTACTTACCGTTCTCCGTGGTTTACTATCCCGACGGAACGCGCCTTACGACCGCTATCAACATCGCGCTCGAAGTCATCATGATGGTGGACGTGCTCGTGCAGTTTAACACAGCGTACCTGGACAAAAACACACTCGTGACATCGTACAAGAAGATCTCCAAACAATACCTCCGCAGATGGTTTCTGCTCGACCTCTTCTCGTCGCTGCCCGTGCACCTCGTCCAGTATTGTACGACGGGATCGTACGCGCAGACAGGAGCCATGTCGCTGGTGTTCGACCAATTGGCTCGTCTTTCACGGTTGGTCCACCTCCGCATTGCGCTCAATGCTGTGCTGTTCTCGCGTATGCTTCGCGTGGGCAAGGATTCGCTCGCTTGGTTGATGTACTCCCGCTACTCGCACCTGCTGGGAATCGCGCAGTTGATGTGGCTGGTGCTTATGACGTCTCATTATATCGCGTGCTTCTGGCACGTTGTGTCTGCTCCCAGCGCCAGTGCTTCCGACGGTGACAGTGACGACAGCGTGCTGAACGAGTACGTGGCCGACTTCTACTACGCCATCTGCCTCAACCAAGGTCAAGGCAACAGCGGTGGCACACTGGCGCAAAACGCGTTCTCGACAATGGCAGTGCTGATTGGATCCGTTATCCTCGCCATCGTCTTCGGCAACGTGGCCATGCTTGTGTCCAATTTCAACGCCAACGAGACCAACTACCAGCGCAAGATGGAAGCGGTGTTCGCCACCATGTCCAAGATGCACTTGCCACGCGAGCTGGGAGATCGCATCCACCAGTACTACGTGCATCTGTGGGAAGAATACGAGTCGCTGGACGGCGACATCGTCAAGTTCTCACGCGAACTGACGCACACGCTTCGATTGGAGGTGGGTCTGTTCAAGTACATGAACCTGGTGGTGGACATTCCGTTCTGGAAGAACTGTTCTCC
Organism: Lagenidium giganteum; assembly: GCA_002286825.1. Classification (NCBI taxonomy): domain Eukaryota; phylum Oomycota; class Peronosporomycetes; order Pythiales; family Pythiaceae; genus Lagenidium; species Lagenidium giganteum. The sequence goes on along the minus strand of NSDO01000222.1, from coordinate 46,246 downwards.
GGACTTTGTGACGCAGATCGTGCTGAGTCTGGTGGTGCGCGTGTACTTGCCGGACGACTATGTGATCCGGAAGGGCGAGGTTGGTGACGAGATGTTTATGATCAATCGCGGTATCTGTGAGGTTTTAGATGCGACACGGGTGTCAGACGAAGGGCTGGCCGAAGGAAGGCTGTCATCTCATATCTCCGGCAACGCCTTCGATAGTGACGACGAAGACGATGAACGGATGACAACGGACCATGCGCTAACAATCACGTCACGGCTTGGAAGCGAGCGGTCGCAGCGCGAAGATCATCTTGCAAGCGACAACCACGAACCTGATTCGGAACCGGTTCGGCCGCGATTGCGTCGGTGAATTGGCAACAGGATCCGCATGTACCCAGGACATGCATTCGGCGAAATGAGTCTGCTCATGAACTACGCTCGCACCGCCAACATCCGGGCTGCAACATACGTCGAGATGTGCGTGCTGCGTCGTCGCGACTTCCAGACGTTGATTTGTCGGTACGCCGAAGACAGGAAGATCGTGCTGACCAACATGCTCAAGAGCGGCATCGACAAGAAAGAGATTCCGTTTCCGTGGGAACAGATCTGCGACGTCGTAGTGTTGCGACGACGTGCAAGCTTCGATGAAAACAGCAGCCGTGCTGATGTGGAGAAGACGTTGGACTCGTCGGAGGCAGCAACAGCGCTGGTGGAGCGTATCAATGTGGATTTGATGGATGAGTCGATCAAGTACGGCTTCCAGGGCTTCGACAAGCCTCTGGAGGATCAGCTGCCCCCAACAGTTCTACGTCGCCGTGTGTCACGGTCGCAGCCTTCGTTCGCATCGAGACAACAGCGCATGGCTGTGCGCACTTCTTCACCTCCGTCTGGAGAAGCAATGCTTCAAGCACCGAACAGAGAAGACCGAGGGTTGGGAGACCGCGTGACCAAGTTAGAGGAGTTCCAACGCACAATGATGCTGATGATGCATTCGTTGTCTGACGCAGTCGGTCGGTCTGAGCAAGACATGAAGTTTATGAAGGCGCAATTGCTGCGTCAGAACGAGCTGCTGGCAAACCTGACGCAACCGATTGCGGTAGTGACGCCTGACTCTGGCGACAGGCCTCAGTCCGAGCATGCACAGGATTCGACGTCACGGACTTTGGTCACGGCGCGGACATTGGAGAGTGATGACGCGGGCAGCGTTGCTGAGGATTCCGTCGGTCCATTGCGGACTTCAGATGCCTCTGAGCGGCGCACACAGCACTCACCATTGAGACGCATCAAGAGTGTCAACGAGAGCTCAGCGACGTGCGAGGCACCCAGCAATGCCGCGGCTGAAGCCAAGGTCGCCCCACCACGTCACTTACCGCCGCTGCAAGAGAAGCCATCATCATATGAAACAGCGGCCGCTCCCCCGAAACCACTGCTACCCACGAGACATTCGTCGGCAGCACTCGGGGACGAGAAAGCGACGGAGAAGGCTGTAGCGTCCCCATCAGTGCGATCTATGCTTTTTGGTCGCGTGACATTGCTACGTCGCTATTCGTCAATGCCACGACATCGAAAATCGTTGAAAACAACGTCAGGTCGCCGGAAGTCATTGGCCGACGAGCTGTACGCCCGAAGAATGCCGGCAGTTGCTGCCGATAAAATTGGTCTGGCTCATCATCATGAGGCACGACAGCAGACGATGATCTTTCAACAAGGACACGCAGAATCGTAGGCAACACTGCACTCAAGGCAACATCGATGGAACACGCTGAGTGTTGGTCGCTCACATATTTTTCAGGTACACGTGGCTTGTTGGCTGTGACTGACCTGGTAGCACGTTCTCGTCGGTTTGCTGGTGTCAGTACTCCACACATGCGTGCTTGGTCAGTGAGAGCAGTGTGTCCATTAGATAAGAAAGGAATGATAATCTAGAATTTCCTCTCTTCATTGCATATGGGGCAATCAGACATGTGTATTACGATCGAGTGGGCCTAGGCTAGGAGTGGTGCGACCCGTAGGGGCGATTCCCCCTTTTGAGACACCGCTCATGCCATTGGTCCTGGGCTGCGATCGTAGCACAGTGTCTTCAGCCGTACCCCGCATGATGCGTTGAGCTATGCTTGCGACGGAGTCGATGCACAGCCACAGCCGGGTGTACGGAGACCCACGCACCCTCCTAGAGGATGCAGTGACTTGAGTGAGCCTCGAGCGGCGCCCGGGTTGTGAGGCCGGGTGTCAGAAGCTGTGTCCGCGGTGGGGCCAAAACACGTCCCTCACAGCGGCACGCTCTAGAGCTTACCTTGCACGCGCGGCGCGGCGGGGCCAAAACACTTCCCTCGCAGGCGCGGCGCTTGTGCAGGACAAAGCAAAACTCGGACTGTTATTCTCCACCGGTCGCCCGGTGGTTAGCTTTGCTACAAATGCAACCGCCGACGGCTCGGAACCGTCGACACACTAATATACCTACTAATATAATCCTACTTATCTAAAACATGCAGAGAAACATGTAACCACCAGGAACCAGCCTCACCCGACTTAGACTGTTCCCGCCGACCCGGATCCAACTGGATTCAATCGGCCGGTACCACACCCATTCGCCCAACATCTCCCGCAACCTGCTGGGACCACTCGCATCGTGATGACATACCCGCACACCGTGCCACTCGCACTCTTCTTGACAGCTGGAGCCGGCTGGATCCAGCGCTGCACACGGCTGGATCCAGTGCTGCACACGGCTGGATCCAGTGTGGGAGTCTCACACCTCCCGCACTCATGCTCGTACATCAGTGTTGCGTCTGCTGGTAATCTGCACCTGATGATCACGCCGGCGCAGGCCACTAAGTCCCTCGTTTCACCACCACAGTGGCCACGCTTACCAGCACCTACTAGATGCGCCGCTACCGCTCGAGCACAGGAAGATGCCAGCAACGAGCAGCCCTGTGCTTCCGCCTTGCAGCAACCGCACAGATGTCAATGCGATGCACTGTTCTTTACCCACGCAGCACTCGAGAACCCTTCCACAGCAACCCTGACATGTGCACCTCGCCATTGATGATGGAGTCAGCTCCAACCGCTGTAGCTGGTGCTGCGACGGCACTGGATCCGCCTACTTCGTTCATCGCCTCCACCCAACACTTGGYCTCATCTGATTGGTAGCAGTGAACCTTGGCTGTTTGATCAATGCTTGGCAGCATGGAAGGCGTCAGAGCTCTCCATGCTCTCCGCAGTTGAATCCACTTGGYTAGCCGCCAGCCTTRGTCTCTTGGCCTCCTTCGAACATGAGGCTGTTCTGAGCATCCTCTCGATCTTCGATCCACACACGCATCAGATCGGGTCAGGATACTCTTCTGTCGTCACCTGCGCCATGTCGCATGCATCCTGGTGCTTCCCGCTTGCGGGATCCGCTCGAGCCGGGCCTGGATTCTCTCACTCGTTGGCTCGGGTCTCCGAGCCGCACCCGGCCCGGATCTTCCCGCTGGACCGACCTATGGGACCGGATTCTGGTACCCGCCGCAGTTCTGGTCCCACCTGACACGTGTGGCGAGTGGTCCCAGGCTTTCCAGTACCGCTCCACCACAAACGCCCCCTTCGCGTGCACGCCCAACCGCCGGATGCGGTGGGCATCGCGCGAACCTTCAAGGAGCGGCATTCGTGATTTTTCCGCACCACGCCGACACCATGACCACGCTCCCAACTCCAGCAACGCGCCGTACGTATCACCTCGTCGTCTTCCCTGCGTCACCTTCTTCCGCTGATGCTGCTCGTACTTGTTAGCTCCCGCGTCCCTCGTGCCCACATCCTGCGAGTGGATCCGCCTTGGTGAGTGGCAACCACGCCTTGACGAAGACCGCAGTGACGACGGCCCTGTCCCCTCGATGCAATTCGTTGGGGACATTGCCTTCGTCGTCGAACCGCCGATAGCCGCAGCAGCTGTCCGGGCAAGCCTGGCGCGAGCTGCCAAAGAGGAACGCTGGAGCCGTGAGTGGATCCCGCGCGTTGGTGAGCTGCTGCGGGGGCTGCGGCGGCTATCCAATGTCGAACGCCGGGCACGCCGCCGAGCTGAGGACGACCGCGCAAGTATCCAGACGGATCTGTACACCACCCGCAGAGAGCTGGCGGACTTGCGCACGGCGATCACTGAGGCGAGCAAGGAAGCCAGGCGATACCGGGAGCGGTACCAAGCGCGTAAAGCCAAATGGGCCGAAGAGCGGACTCGCTTGAAGGAAAGTCTCGAATCGTCCCGTGATCAAGCCGCGTCCCGCGAGCGTGGCCTGGTTTCATTGCGGCAGAAGATCACCAGCCTGACTGGTCACAATCATCGTCTGCGAGCCGAGAGCGAGGCCGCAGCGAAGAAGGTCGAAGATCGCGAAGCGCAGATCAGCGAGCTCCGGAGGCAACTCGCCACTCTCCGCAGCGATCGTACCAGAACCGAAAAGTACGTTCCCGGCCAAACCTTGTTCGACAAGCTTCATAACCTCGGCTTGTCGTGCAGGATCCTCGAGAACAACCTCTCGGAACGCAATCGTGAGCTGGCCGACGCTCGTCAGTTGATCAAGATCCAGCAGCAGGAACTCTCGGCGTTGCGGACCCAGATAGCCGAAGCCGAAAAACGCCCTGAGTGTACCGTATCGCAGGCCGAGTTCGACAGCCTTGCTGACGAGCTGAAGCACTGCCGGCAGATCCTGGCTGCCCTCCGAGTGCTGTTGCCAGCCGATCCGCGCGAACTCGGGACGTCAACGTCGGCTAGCCCTCTCGTTCGTGCTTGTGTGATGACAGACTGTCTTCGCTCGACAAATCTGGATGCGTACTCGACTTTAGATGCTGCTGGCGCACCTGAGGTGTTTGGAGCAATGGGAGCGGCAGGATTACGCGGCTGTCGACCCGTGTCAATGAAGAACGGGGACAACTGGGAAGATGCGGAGTCCAGCGTGGCGTGGGCGTACTCGATGGACGGCAGATGTTCATTCCAATTGTTGCCATGATACGAGATCGAACAACGAAGAGAATCTTCCAAAGTTCTGTTTTCTGGCGCTCTGTTTGCCCATCGGCTTGTGAATGATGTACCGTCGTCATCGCTGACTTGATTCGCATCATCTCAAGCAGCGCGGTCCAGAACTTTGACGTGAATTTCGGATCTCGATCAGAAATGATTACAGCTGGAATGCCGTAATGCCTGATGACTTGATTGAAGAACAGCTTGGCCGTATCTTCAGCCGTTGCGTTCGTGTGTGTGGGAACATACACGGGACGCTTTGACAACTTTTCGACGACGACCATGATCGCGTCGAACCCATCTGAGACCGGCAAGTTAGTAATGAAGTCAACCGAGACAACTTCCCAACATTCGGACGGAATCGGAATCGGAATCATTTTGCCCATCTTGCGACCAGTCAATGACTTGTATCGCATGCACGATTCGCCGCTTTGCATATACGCACGGATGTCTTCATCCATGGTTGGCCAGTAGTACCACTGATTTGCGGCGAGTTGCGTTCGTCGGATACCCGGAAGTGCCATGATTTCTGAGTCGTGGACATTATGGATAACATCCAGACAAAGCGTGGTTGCTTGAGGCACACACAGGCTTCTGACGTTGTTCTCAGACTTCAAGTAGACAAGACCATCGATGACTTGATAGTCGTCGTGTCGCTTGGATCTAGTGAAGATATCCTTGAAGTGCGGATCTTTGGCATACGCCACTTGGAACGCATGTTTGGTGGACGACTCCAGCTGGATCGTGCTGATAGCCGTGACTTCCACCACATTCGTTTCGCAGATCTTCATTTGATGCTGTGGAGCACCAACCGGATGACTAAGTTCCGTGGCGGGAACCTTCTGAGCCAACAAGACTTGCTGATCGCGCACCGAAGCGCGGGCAAACTTCTTGAACTGCTGTTCTCGGCTGAGAACCGATGACGCAACGGCGGTACATTCAACCATCGAACAGTTTTCGCACATCTTGACGCGGGCGGCGGAGATGCTGATGACTGAATCAGACTTGGCTACATCCTCCCCGGGATGAGAAGGAGCGGCTGGCGGGCGCGAAAGTGCATCCGCGACGACGTTAAGCGCACCCGGGCGATGGTGCAACTTGAACTGAAACGTCGAAAAGAAGTCCAACCAACGAGCCAAACGGCCGGATACACGCTGATGTTGCAAGAAGAACTTACAGGCAGAGTTGTCTGTGAAAACATCGAGCTCGGTGGCATGCAGGTAATGACGATAGCGTGCCAGCGCGATTTTGATGGCAAACAGCGCTTTTTTGTGAACTGGCCAATTGAGCTCGCTCGCACTCAACTTCTTGCTGATAAATGCGATCGGATGGTCTTCACCGTCATGAAGTTGTGACAAGCCACCACCAACACAAGATTGACTGGCATCTGTGGTCACGATGAACCGAGCCGAGAAGTCGGGCAGTCGAAGAACCAGAGCTTGTTGCAACGCGAGCTTCAGCACGTTAAACGCACGGAGTTGATCATCACCCCATTCCCAAGGAACATCTTTCTTGATCAAAGCACTAAGTGGCAGGGCCGTCTGTGCAAACTGTCGATGAACCGACGATAGTAGCCGGCAAGACCGAGAAAGCGCTGGAGATCCCTCACATTCTGCGGTGCAGGCCACTCAGCAATTGCGCGAGGCTTGCGCGAATCGACATGTAGTCCTTTGGACGAGATGGTATGACCCAGAAAATCGACAGAGGCTTGACCAAAGTCACACTTGTCCATACGCGCGTACAACTTGTTGTCGCGCAGGATGTCGAAGACTTGGCGAAGATGGTCAACATGCTCTTCCATCGACCGTGAAAACACACAAATGTCATCCAAGTAGACAACTACAAACTCCAATTTACTGAAGCGACGCCTCATTAAACGCGTCCAAGTGCCTGGCATTCCTGCCCAACCCATGGGAGCTACGTTCCACTGATAGATCTCGTGATTAGTGCGAAAAGCAGTGTACTGCTTGCTAGACGGTGACATGCGCATCTGATGATATTCACTGGTGAGATCGAGCAGCGAGAAAACGATGGCGCCAGCCATGTGGTCGAAGATCTCTTCAATCTGTGGCAATGGAATCTTTGCCACCTCGGACATCGAGTTGATGTATCGGAAGTCGATGACCCAACGTATGGCCATGTTCGGATCATTGGAATGAAGCCATTTGAAACGCGACGAAACCTTGCCAGTGACCGGAGCCTTTTTCGGAACACCAAAGATGTTGGACACCCAAGGTGAGTCGGACACTTCAATCCAGTTCTTGCGTAGCAATTCGGCGACAAACTTATCGAGTGCATCCTGTTCGACCTTGGACAGTCGAAATGGTGCTCGATTGCTTGGCTGCGCACCAGGTTTCAACACAACTTCGTGTTCAATTGGACGTTCTGGCGGCAAGATCGGCGGCAATTCCTTCGGGAACACTTCTGCATACTCAGACAGCAACTGCTGTATCTCCGGCGGGACCGTCTTTGCTTTGGCCGCGGACTTGACGACCAGATGCTAGACCTCAGCGAAGCCACCATTGGTCAGTTTCTTCTTGAAGTCTTCAGCTTCCAAAACCGAAAGATCGGTGGTCGAATCTTCACATTTCGAACCCATCAAAGCTCCAACCTCCATCAAACGATTCTTCCAATCAATCGGGGGATTGACATCGGTCAACCGTGGATTACCCAAGATCATGTCGTGATGCTCCGCAAGTGGCCACTCAACGAAGCTGACTTTGAAACGCTTGTCTTGCAGCGTAACGGTCTCCAAGCAACGTGAAACCTTGCGAGGAGTCGTCATACTGCCATCAAAGCGTTCTGCAGACATCTCAACTTCGTCGATTTGAGCCAAACCTGGACGGATCAGGTTGTAATCAGCACCACTGTCGATCAGAATACGAACCGGCTTGCCGTGAAGCGAACCGTCGACACGAAACCGCTTGTTGTCCGCCTGAGTGCGTGGCTTCACCACTGACACGTTGATTTTGGTGATATTTAGCACATCGACGGCATTGCTATCTTCGTTGGACTGTCCACCATGCAACATCGCCATGTTGGTGCGGAGGGACTTGTTCTTCAGTTGACGTTTCTTGCACTCGCTGAGCCGATGACCAGGCTTGCGACAGTAGAAGCAACAAATTCTTTGCTTGGCATTCCTCTTTCGAGATCATGAGCGAGTTGTCGATCTCCATCGGCGTAGGCCCTTCGGCCTGTGGCCGCGGTGGAGCTGGACGCGGAAACAATGGACGCGGAAATGATCGTAGCACCGGATGACGACGCTGCGAACGATTGTTCTTGCTGCGACGCAACGACACCTGGTGGGTGCGTGAGTACTTTAGCGCAAACGTGATTGCTTCAGTCATCGTGCGAAATTGGTGAAGCTTCACCGGTTCACTGATCTCAGGGATCCGTCCTTTCTGGAAGTGCATCACCTTGTCGATCTCTGACATGTCTGTGACGCGCCAGATGATGCGCGCCGGAACGCATCAACGTAGGCGGCAAGGCAGCTGAACTTATTTTGTCGGAGTCGAAGAAGCTGGTCTCGAAGTTGCTCTTGATGATCCGGAGCAGTAAACTCGCTCGTCAAGAATCGCTCAAGGTCAGCCACGGTCTGGATTGTAACGTCGTTCGTGGCATCGAATTTCCGATACCACGACGCTGCTGCACCCGTCAGACTGGCGAGTAGCAAGGACAGAGGACGTTGTTGCTTCGTGGCATCTTCATACGCGATGTTCTTGGACTGGAAGTAGAGCTTTGCGCGAAAGAAGAAGTCGGTAACATCGGATTTTCCATCAAACTTGGGCATTGACAGGCCTTCGGCACTGAGTTCCTTTGGCGCAGTCACTTGGACAACAGGCGCGTGGGGTTGCTGGATCGACTGAAACAGCTGTTGCTGGACCCTAGCTTGCTCTTGCATAAAGTTGCGCTGTTTTTGCAACATTTGCATAATTGCGTTCGTGATCGGATCAACAGGTCTTTGTTGCGACATTGGATCGAAGGAAAAAGTTTACTCTGTTGACTCTTTCGAGTTACCTAATCCTTCTCGGAGCTGTCTCTGAAACGGGCATACGATACCCGATGTTAGCAGCGTCTGTGCGTCGATCAGATGGAAGTGCGCTTTGTGGAGGATTTTCTTGGCGACCTGAGCTGCTTTTTCTGACTCGACGTTCGTTTTTGAGAGTTCGAGTAAGCGGGTGAGGATTCGCTGGGCTTTGCTTACGCAATCGATTAGGTCTTGGCGGGCTTTATCGGCTTTTTCGGGTCGCGGACGAAAGTACAGGCAAAACGGTTCTTACACTTGTACTGGGACTTCTCACGGCAGGTCTTTTTCGCTCTGGTCATGCACCAGTCGGACAGAGAACGGGTGGGGTCGGATCAGACTGACAGAGGTCGGATGGGTCGGAAATCGGAGGGGTCGGAAGTCGGAGGGTCGAAAGTCGGAGGGGTCAGAGGTCGGAGGGTCGGAAGTCGGAGGGGTCAGAGGTCGGAGGGTCGGAAGTCGGAGGGTCGGAGGTCGGAGGGTCGGAGGTCGGAGGGTCGAAAGTCTTCTCTAAAAACCGCAAGGAGCTACCCACCCAATTGGACAAGAATTGCAAAACCTCCGTTCTCAGATATCCTTCGAAAAGTGATCGCTTGGAATCGTCACAGGCTCACCGGGCGTGGGATGCGAGCACACAGAGCAAGCACACTGACGAGCCAATCAGGATTCCCTTGGTCCTTCGTTGCAGAACGACGGTAAGTTGACAATCGGGGCCGAAATTACCGTGTTGATGCCAAACGGAGCCTCCCCGGGACAGAGCAACTGAGTGCGGTGGAGAGCGGGGGCCGATGCAGACGGAGGGCGGACGGAGGGCGGACGGAGAGCGGACGGAGCGAGCGGGTCGGGAGATGGAGAAGCACAGAGGAAGCGAAGCGGAAGTACAAGGTCGAAGCGCAAGTGCTACCAAGTGTAACGAGGTACGTGGTTGATGGCAGATTTGCAAGTGATCTATTTACGGTTGTTATGTCTGCGGGGCGCAGGGAGCATGGGAGCTGTGCGCCTACTCCACAGATTCCAGGTATGTACTGTTCTCGTGTGTTTTCTCGATATGCATATGATTGAATCTACGCTATGCTTTTTTACATTATTCTTAATTGCTCATGGTGCAGGTGCGTATGCCTGACCATTACAATGTTGGATGTCACGGCACCGTACAGATCGTCGACCAACTTGAACATTCCGGCAGAGAGGACTGGGTGGGCACCCCACGGGCTTCGAGCAACATCGTCGCGCCAATCACTGGGCAAATGTTGGCATAACCGGATCTGGAGAGCATGCGAACTCTTGCTGGGCCGTGTTGGTTTGCCTTTGCACTGTTAGCGTGATTTCGACAGATGCCGATGCTTCTGAAGATTGTGTCGGCATGCCGTCCGCGTCCAAGAGCACAATCCCGTTTAACTTCAGGGCGAACCACTTGAAACGGTTTCCTTCAGGCGACGATCTTGGAGCGGCGTAGAAGGAAAAAGAAAGCCAGACACAGAACCCCCCAGAGAGCACGATCACGGGGTTTGGTCGAGAGCAGCGTTAACGGTCGATAATAGGCGGAGCGAGACCGGGTGCTTTGGACTAGGAGATGCGTCTTGACGTTGCAAACCACAAAGAAGAGAGGTGACCTGTGGATGGGTGTGTGGAAACTCCAGCTCATATGATGTAAAGAAGTGGCGAATGCCGGCGAGGTAGATGGAGATTGAGGAGCTGCGTATGCCGTGCGAGGAACCAAAACCGACCCATGAATGACGAACTCAGCAATCACATTGGGATGGTCGAGGGCGGAATGTCTTGCAGCCATGGATCGATACCGCGCTGTTGAGTCCACTGAGGCCATGCTGCAAAATGCTTGGTGTATTGGCGGAGAGTGGAGCCGGCAACGGAGTGGAGTCGCAAATTGACTGCCACATTACTTGGAATTGCGAATGGTCGCCAGGAACCTTGATTTCCTGCCAGCCACACGTGAGGTTATAGAAAAGTAATCGCAGTGCAGGATCCGAGAAGCTTCTTGAGCCAGCATCTGCAAGCGTGTTCGCACTGCCTGGGACATGGGTCGCGGAAAGTCGGATCTGATAGCGGTCTTCCAGGTGCGCGAGCACACGTATTATGACTTTGGTTGGAGCTCGATAAGTGTGAATACCAAGCGACAGCCGAGGTGTTGTCTCGCCGGAGGCGTACATGCGTGGGGCGATTCGAAGATGACATCCATGAGTGACCTCAAGCAGTGACAGCAAACCCAACGGAGAGGAGCTCGCAATAGTTGATGTCGAAGTGGTTTGGTTGGCCGGACTTGCCCTCTTCAATAAGTGCGCGCTCTTCCGCGGTAAACGTTTGTATGCGGGTTGACGACGCACAGCCCGGTATCCGAGGAATCCATGAAGACTTCCACATCGACTGGCGGGTGGTTGCAAAAGTACTCCATGTGCACACCGTTTAGGTGTGGGGAGTGTAGAACAGTCCACCACCACCGCAGGTCTTCGCGCATAGACGATGACACGCGAACTGATGTGACCCGGTGAAGCTGTGACGCTTTGTGGCGCAGCAATTGGAGAAACGGTCGCGCAGAGCGGATGAATGTGGCCACGTGCCGAAGACATCCCAGCAGTGACAGGTAGTCGTCGCGACGGAGGTGAGAAGCGTGATACGCTTCACACACCTTGTTTTTCGCCTTCTCGATCTTGGCGCTGGGCATGCTCACGGCCAGTTCTTCCGTGGGACGATGATCCCGAGGACCTTGATAGTTGGATGCCAGCCGGAGAACATTTCCTCGTTGATGGCGTCTGCACCGAACACGTGGAGCATGGCACAGCGCAGGGACCGTTCGCTTCGGCGAAAGTTGTTGGAGCGTGCACTGGGACGTTGACATGGTCATCAACCTAGTAGTGACGGAAGAAGGGCTCCGGGCTAATCGCGTCAGCGGACGGAATTGTTGAACCGTGCACATGAGCATTCGCTCCGCCGAAGATCTCGTAGAACCCTGGGGAACCCGGCCATCCGAGAGGGCACGCCAAGTCGAGGACCAGAGCGTTGTCTTCATCTATCTTCGCTCCAAACAGGTGGACGCTTTGGCTGTGGATGCCGATGTGCCGGAACGCTGCCGCGACATCGCCGGCAAGGATGTACACCTTGCGGTCTGGAAACGGGCGACGGAGTCGAAGGACTTCCATGGTGATCGCATGACAATGCTTGTAGTCGGGATGGATGATGCTGGATTGATCTGTGAGCTCCTTGATCGATCCATCGGGCGGGAACGACAAGTCGTGAATTGTCCGGCCGTTAAAGGAAGGATCGACACCTGCCTTGTCAACGACACCGTAAGGACTTATGCGAACTTCCGGCCACAGCGAGATAAGGTCAAGGTCCAGGACCAGACATCGCCCGTCGTCTTGTTCTTTGCGGACGTTCTTGCGCAGCACGTTCAGTCTTGCTCGCACCGAGTTATGATTGTCTGGAACTGGTGTCTGCGGTAGTTGTTCGCGCAAAGAGACTCGGACTCCTTCATGAGCAATGCGCAGTAAGAGGTCACGGTGTTTGTACGAACGGCACAGCGCTGATAGAACGCTGGGAACGATGTTCTTGTTTGGCCGATAGTCGCATGCGGTTTGTCCGTGCACCAGCTCAACGAAGTCTGGCAATGGCATGTGTGTTCTGCGGATGAACTCCGACAGTACATACTTTAGTTGCGTGTTCAACATGTAGCGCGGGCCGTCCGCTGTATTAACGGAGGCTGGCGAAGCGGCGGGTAGCTTGAGACCATGTTTGGCAAGTGCAGCGCTCAAGACTTCGCGTTGGATGGTCTTGTTGATCTTCACGCGTAATGCACAAGCTGCTGCAAATCGCGTGAATTCCCGCTCAGTGATCACCGAGTGTTGGTCGTTGCTGGCAACGATGGGTGCACCCAACAACATGGAGATGGCCTAAATGTTTGTGTCATGCGGGTCCTGTTGCGAAACCCGGTTACTTTTGGCTCCGATTTGAGCGCCGTTTTATGTCAATTTTTCGCCATTTTTCGCGTATTTCAGGGGTAAAATTGAAAATTTTGCCCCCCCGCCCCGCCCCTCCCCGAACCGCCTCCGGCGGCGGGCCTGCCGGTGATGAGTGCCCGGGCCATGCGAATTTTGGACGCTGCGCGTATTCTGAGCGCCAGGAAGCAAGTCGTTCGTGTAAGACAGATGAACTAATAGAGAAGTTCAGAGTTTGCAGAGGAACAACTTGCGAGAGCCACATGTCGCGGTTGGGGAATGGTGGCAAAAATACCGTCAATGTAGTTCAGACAGAGAACAGTGCAACTTCTGCTTCATTCACGGCATGCGAATCACAATTGCGCTTGCGATGGTTGAGACTGGGATGGTGAGCGAAGAGGAAGCCGCTCTGATCCTCTCCGCAAACCCATCCAGCGGAGTCATCTCCATT
>NSDO01000222.1:20790-31139 GCA_002286825.1 Lagenidium giganteum | reverse complement strand
TGTGCACTTCCACACGTCCAAGGTTGGACTTGTGGAGAGCTGTCTACACGACTATTCCGAGGCTGGATGAACGTGTGCACACGTCACACATTGAGAATGAAGGGCTCGGGGTTGTACAAGTTGTTCCTCTGCGCGATCTGAACTTCTCTAATGAGAGGAGCAATAGTACGTGTATTAAGAAATACGCCTGTGATACTATCTTGCCCGACGTTGGCCGAATGAACCAAGTCTGGGCATCCTCATGCATTGCTGCGATCTGAAGGCTTGCCGATGGCACGGATGTTCGCCTTCACCCAGGCGATGACATCGGGGCGCAGGGCCGTTGGCCAACGGTGCAGAAGCAGCGGATTGGTGCACCAGTCGACGCCACCCGGGCAGCCTTGGCCAGAAAGGTGGCGGACGCATGGCTCTTATCCGGTCTTGTTGCGCGGGATGAGCTGCTTGATCTCTGCCCGATGAGCGCTTCATCGGCTCCCGACGCCGGTCTCGCTCGCCACGATCGTGGCGTGGACGATCGCGGTACTGGTCTTGCAGCGTGTTGACGAGACTCCACGCGGGGGCGTGGTAGTCGTTCGAGCGCAAGACGTCGTGGTATTCCTGGCACCACTTCGCCGACTCGCTTTGAATCGCTGCCATTACAAGGCCCATGAACTTGTCCACGTACATGCGCGTGAGGTCGACGCGCACAGGAAGTTGGACCGGATCGGCGGACTTGTTCTTGGACACGAACGTGCGCAGTCGCGACAGTAGCATTCTCATATGGTCATACCACACTTCGTTTGCCATGGTTGTCAGGCCGTGGATTGCGTCGAGCAAGTCATCGTACGAGTAGCAGCTTGGACTTGGTGGCAACAGCACCGACGAGCCAAAGTCGAGGACGTAGTTGGCATTCTTCAGCAAGTCGAACTCAGGCGCTCGCGGAACATCATCACTGACGCCCCACGCGCGCCCAGGCGGCCGCTGAACAGCGCCACCATCACTGGCACTGCCGACGCAAACCTTACGCAATCCATGTCCCGGAGAGCGAGCACAAACGCGGTCGGGGATGAATATTTACCGTTTTGCTCAAGTCAACCAAGAAGGGGGTTGTATCCCCCTTCTTGCTTAACTTGCGCAAAACTAGGAATGAAGGGAGGAGGGCTCGGGAGCCTCTCGTTGTCACGTGTCTTCAGCTGTAACCGGTCCGGCTTCGGACCGGATCGGTTAGGTGAGTGATGACATGGACTGCTCAGATCGGAAAACATAATTTCTTTAGATATTTATCCTCAGAAATATTCCTTCGACATCGGCTGTTGTCTAGCGTTATGATGTAGCCTTGTATGACTACGAAAGCTGGTGCGTTGGCTGGATCGCCATCGTGTTTCGTCGTGTCAGATGTGGATTCGCCCCACCAACAGAACTTCCTCGCGCGTATAGCTCATCCACCAGTGACTTCCTGCGACCTGCCGTCGTTTTCAAAGACCTCCTCGGTCGTGGCATCGATGAATAGCGTCGGGGTAAGCTAACGCGACCGAACAGCAGCGAGCGCATGGATGACATCGCGGGAGGCTTCTCTGTCGGTGGAGTACGGAGCGTTGCCGATGAATGCCTCGTGGACAGGAGTGGTCGTGCTGAACTTGCGGTACCGGAAATTTGTTTCGGTACCGTCTTGTCTCGCAGCGGCGGCAATTGGCGGGGTGGAGATGACATTATCTTGGCGGTGTGAGTGAGAGATGTACCGGTAGCCACATAGGTCTCGATGTCACTATCTACACGTCGAAGAATTTGTGTTGCATGTGGACGTTGCTGGTATCTGTGCTTGAGAGCATCGGCAGTCTCGACCACGCTCCAGGTTTCCTGGAAAGCACTAGTAGCATCTTCACTTCCAAGAGACATATCGCTGACAAATTCTCGTGATTCTACGGGTAGGCGATGTTGTTCGTGCCCGTCATCATGGACAGCCCTAGTCTGAGAAAGCGTTGCCAGTAGCTCGTTCTGCAGCAATATCTGTGCCTTCATAAACTTCATATCTTGCTCGGACCGGCCGACCGCGTCCGATAGCGAATGCATCATCAGCATCATCGTGCGCTGAAAGTCTTCCAACTTGGCCACACGATTTGCCAGTTCTATGTCTTGCTTCGGAGCTTGGAGTGTTGCTTCGCCTGATGAAGGGGAGACTGTTCGCTCGACCGAGCGTGCTTGCCGTGATTGCTGTAAGCGAGAAGCTCGGCGGCGAAGGACTGTCGGCGGTAGCGGATCTTCTAGAGGCTTGTCGAAGCCCTGGAAGCCGTACTTGATCGACTCGTCTATCAAAACCACATTGATACGCTCCACCAACGCTGCCGCTGCCTCCGATGAATCAAACGACTTCTCCACGTCCTCACGACTGCAGTTCTGGCCAAAGCTCGTTCGACGCTGCAGAACCACGACATCACAGATCTGCTCCCACGGAAACGGAATCTCTTTCTTGTCGATGCAGCTCTTGAGCATGTTGGTCAGTACGATCTTCCTGTCTTCGGCGTACCGACAAATCAATGTCTGGAAGTCGCGACGATGGAGCACGCACATTTCGACATATGTTGCAGCCCGGATGTTGGCGGTGTGAGCGTAGTTCATGAGCAGACTCATTTCGCCGAATGCATGTCCTGAGTACATGCGGATCCTGTTGCCAATTCGCCGACGCAATCGCGGGCGCAAGACCTCGACACGCTGATGAACCATGTTGTCGTACAGTTTGTCTTCGTTTCCAGATCGCTGGCTACCAAACCGGGACGTCATGGACATTGCATGTTCCATCGTCATTGGCTTGTCGTCCTCATCATCGCTGTTAGCAGCGTTGCCGAACAACCTTGAGGAAAGTGTTCCGTCTGCCAGATCTTCTATGCTAACTTTCGTTGCGTCCCACACCTCACAGATGCCACGATTGATCATAAACATCTCGTCACCAACCTCGCCCTTCCGGATCACATAGTCGTCCGGCAAGTACACGCGCACCACCAGACTCAGCACGATCTGCGTCACAAAGTCCGGAGAACAGTTCTTCCAGAACGGAATGTCCACCACCAGGTTCATGTACTTGAACAGACCCACCTCCAATCGAAGCGTGTGCGTCAGTTCGCGTGAGAACTTGACGATGTCGCCGTCCAGCGACTCGTATTCTTCCCACAGATGCACGTAGTACTGGTGGATGCGATCTCGCAGCTCGCGTGGCAAGTGCATCTTGGACATGGTGGCGAACACCGCTTCCATCTTGCGCTGGTAGTTTGTCTCGTTGGCGTTGAAATTGGACACGAGCATGGCCACGTTGCCGAAGACGATGGCAAGAATGACCGACCCCACCAGCACTGCCATAGTCGAGAACGCGTTCTGCGCCAGTGTGCCTCCACTGTTGCCTTGGCCTTGGATGAGACAGATGGCGTAGTAGAAGTCGGCCACGTACTTGTCCAGCATACTGTACTTGCTGTCGCTATCGGACGCACCGACAGGCCCTGCGACAACGTGCCAGAAGCAAGCGATGTAATGAGACGTCATAAGCACCAGCCACAGCAACTGCGCGATACCCAACAAGTGCGAGTAGCGAGAGTAGACCAACCAAGCGAGAACATCCTTGCCAACGCGAAGCACACGCGAGAATAGGACGGCGTTGAGGACTAAGCGCAGGTGAATCAACCGCGGAATTCGAGACAACTGGTCAAACAAGATCGACACATCACCAGTCTGCGCGTGCGATCTAGTGCTGCAATACTGAACCAGATGCACAGGAAGCGACGAAATCCCATCGATCAGAAACCAGCCGCGAAGATAGCGTTTGGCAATTTTCTTGTGAGATATCACGAGCGTGTTCTTGTCCATGTACGCGGTGTTGAAGCGCACTAGTACGTCCACCATCATGATGACTTCGAGCGCGATGTTGATGGCGGTCGTGACGCTCGTTCCGTTGGGAAAGTAGATAACAGAGAACGGCAAGTAGAACACCTGGAAGTGGTACGTGAGGAGCATGACGAGGCTGTGCGTTTTGGTCAGGAAGCGATTCGGCGTCATCGGAAACATCTTGTCGTGCACCCATTTTCGCTTCTTGTGACTCCATAGCGATCGAAACCATCGCCGGAGCGAGAACCGCTGTGGTGCGCCTTTGACTTGACCAGTGGCCTCATCGACGACGACGTTTCCACTGAGAGGTCTCGTCCCTGAGGCATCGGAGGCGACCTTGCGCAGCTGGAAGCGCTGCATCATGGCCTCGTAGTTGGCAGTCTTGACTTGCCATTCGTAGATGTCGCGGGAAGACTTGCCGATGCCCAGCAGTGCGTTGGTCATCGACAGCCGCCGCCGAGTCGGCTGGGGCTTAGCGCTGGCACGGCGCATGTTGGGCTGCATCGTTGTTGCGTCGCGACTGGAGGCGACGATCGCACGTTTGGAATGTGTTGCTGGTTATGTACCGAAGCCAGGCGGAAGGCGAGACAAGCAAGCGACACAGGCGCTGGTATTTGTAGCCTGCTAACTTAAACATTCGAGAAGATCACGAAGGAAGCCGCAGCAGCATGGGCAGCGAAGCCGTCTCCTTCTTCTTTGAATTTCCTCTCACACTCGTGCTGCGTTCATGGGTCATGCTAAGATTGCGTGCGTTGGAGCTTTTTATAATCACAAGGCTGCTGCTTTTTGAGTTCGTGGCGTGAAGAGCCGGCGATCTGGATACAGGACGTGCTGGGCATGAATGGGAACGACATACCTCAACACCAGTTGAATGCAACAATGTTGTAGATGCTGCGCGTCGTGTAGCACTGCAAATGGCGACGGCTGTTTGATACGCCACAATCACCTTCATCACAGTTCGGTTACCAAGGCGTGCACGTATCGTAGAAACATGATACGCGGGGCTTCTCCGAGTGGTGGCGATGGCCTTGTTCTACTGGTGCGTGATTTCAGCCTGCCGTTGTCATTTGACTGCCATGACACCGCTGGAGGTGAGTCGGCCGCTGTTGCGGCCACGGCGTCGCCGTGGCATACTATTGCACACCTGATCGCAGTGTGCAGGAGGATATGGGCGTCAACAGGCGCAGCTTCGTCGAAGACATGGTACGTTTTCGCGACCCGCGTCACGCGGGCATCCTCGGTGGACATGGTAGTCGTGGGCTTCTGTTGAAAGAATAGGAGCAGTAGATGTGGGCTGCTGAAGTGGATAGATTCGATGAACGACTGGCCTGGTGATGCCTTCATGTGGAACAAACAGCTTCGTTACTGTGCACCGGAGACCACAACGGTGCGCTGATTGAGTGTCATATCGCACTGGTGAGCTCAATCTATAGGCGCCCTTCGCATACCTGTGGTGCGCTGCGGTTGGCAGCCTTGGTCATCACGGTGCCTTCGACAACGCGTGCGTTATGTGAACACCATTTAACTCTCAATATGGACCAAACGACCAAGCAAATTGGCCGCAGTCGGACGACCGCTCCATTCGGGCAGCGGCAATAGCCAAATGGCCAAGTGCGGCCAAACGCGAAGCAAAGTCGGCTGAGCTACCCACGGTTGGGTGTGTTCGCAAACAAAGCTTCGTGGGAATTGCATTTGGCGGCGTGAACTGTAGTCTGCTCGAGCTACCTAGTGCTGGGTGTGTTTGCAGACGTATCACGTGTGAAGTTTATTGGGTGACGCGAATTGAAGTTCACTGGAGCTACCTCAGGTCGGGTGTGTTTGTGAACGAAGTTTTGCGAAAAGTGCTGTGTTGTCCTCGGCAGGCGAGAGATTCAAGTGAGCGCAAGCTTGGTGCAGCGCGAAAGTGCGGTCCTTTGGTGGACGAGTGCGAGTGGTGCACGTCCGTGTTGGAATGGACGTGGCGAGTAGCTACGTGGAGGAATCGCGCGGCAGCGAACTGCCTCGGGATCGGATTGGGTTTGGGAACCGCACTGCCCTCCGGAACCGCGCGACAGCGGCACTCCGTGGTTGAAGAAGACGTTGGAAAGAGAGACCTCGACGTAATCGAGTGGGAAAATGGGCCGTCGACGTAACGGAAGCGGAAGTTCCAACATCAGTGCGTAAAACACGGGCTACTCGCAGGAGGCCGTGGCCGAACACCCAAAACGTCCTGACCTGGGGAAGCGATCCGTGCGACAATGGGTACTAGACAAGATGGGCGGAACGCAAGAGCGCTGGTGACGCCTTCGGTGCGAAGTGGTGGTGGAGGTGGTGAAGAAGCGCAAGGGCAGGTGCGCCAAGTGCTTCGAGCAGCGCGACGAGCGACGAGGGCGGCTCGCTGATGGGAGCGCGGAGCGAGCGAGAGGTCCGAGCGCGGGATTTGGTGCTTGCCGACTTCGATCCGGAACAGCAGGCAACGAGTGGATTACGCGCGTTGAGTTAGCCACAAGAGTGGCTGAACAGACGCGCGGCTTGATCTGGCCGAAGAACACGCTCTTTTTGATCACCTCGACAAAGCTGGTCGGCACGGCGGCCACCTGGTTCAGTAGCGCACTGACATCCCAGCCGAACAGCAAACATGGAGCAATCTAAAGAACAGGCTCTGTGACCAATACGGGAGACGCGCCACGATGGACGAAGTTGCGGCCCAGCTATTCCAGTGAAGGAAATTGCATCGCGAGACGTTCCTCGAGTATGCCATGGCGCTGAGGGTGCTGAGTAAAGGGGTTTGTGTGGAAGAAACGACTATGATCACCGCATCCACGAACGGTATCGATGAATGGACAAGAGGATTGGTGCGGGTAAGCAACCCGAGAACGCTGACATAGGCGGCCAACCAAGCTATTCGCCTTCGCGGCAATGGGATGCGACGGGGAAAAGGTTTGGACGGTCGGCACGGCAAGCCATACCTTGGCAAGTGTGTCCGAGACGGTGGCGATGGTCATGACGACAAATATGGTCCCAGTGGCGAGGATCAGGATGACAGGCAACTACGTCGGTCACTAGAGTGCTGGATCTGTCATGAGATGGGTCATACATCCAGATATTGTCCCAAGAAGAACGACAAGCTCGGAAGTCCGGCGGGAAACGGTGCAGGGATGTAGGTGCAGGCAGCCGACATCCCCAGCCAAAAGAAGAGCCTGGAGAGAAGGAAACGCCCGGCAAGGGAGCGCGGATATGTCGACTCAGCGCGGTGGGTTGCTGACGGCGACGATGTTTGTGGACGACGGCGAGGTGGAAGTGAAGATCGATACTTGCGCGAGGTACTCGATTGCTGTTGCTGAGAGGCAACAGTCCGGACAACGGCTGCAGTCGGCACAACCTGTTCAAGCTGTCGAAGGACTGGGTGGCACAACGCTTCGCGTAGATGGTGTGTGGCGCTTCCAGATGGCGACGGCCTTTGATCAACACGGTAGATGCATTACTGGTCCCTGAGTGTGGTGAAAAATTCCTGTTCGGAACCGACTTCGTTTTGGGTGTTGAGGAATCGATCATCAAGCAACACGTCGATGACATGCTGCAAGCAGGTGTCATAGAAGAGGGCAATGGCGCGTGGGGATTTCCTGTGGTGCTCGTCAAAAGGAGAGACGGGACCGTACGCGTCTGCGTGGACTTTCGAGCGCTGAACAGCGTGACGGGGAAGGGCGTGTACCCGCTGCCCCGAATCGACGAGACTTTGGAGTCCGTGGGTGGCGCCGGGTGGTTCACGTCGCTCGACCTACACAGCGGGTACTGGCAGCTCGCTGTTGAGGAATGCGACAAAGACAAGTGCGCTTTTACGACGAAAAAAGGACTCTTTCGGATAAAGAGGATGCCCTTCGTACTCTGCACTGCACCGTCTACGTTCCAACGGCTTGTGGACTGCATGCTTCGGGGCAACTTTAGGATTTGTTGTATGGTCTACCTTGACGATGTGATTATCTACAGCAAAAAAACGTTCCAACGCCACGCGGTTGAGTTGGCAACCGTGCTCGAGCGGCTAAGCGCGGCAGGCCTCACGCTCAAGCTAAAAAGTGTGCGGTCGCCAGTGATCGGCTCGCATTCCTCGGACACGAACTTTGTCGCGACGGCGTGATCGTCTGGTGATTGCGGTGACAGAATTTCCGATACCTCGCGACGCCGTCGAGCTCAAGCGATTCGTCCATCTTAACTACGACGCCGTGGAACGGTTGGCCAGTGACCTGGCCAGTATGATAAAGTTGGTCGATCGCGCCCGACCACGTTGAGTTGCATGTACCGCCGGGAACAACCATGGTCTGCGCAGAGCAAGCGCGACAGTGGGATGCACGCGCCAATTGATCGCGTCGGTGGGGTGATATGCCGCGATTTAAAGGGTCCCATCTCGCCCACCGACCGCTTGGGAAAGCGCTTCATCGTGAATTTCATCGACGACAAGTCGCATTATTACCATGTGTTCCTTGCAAGGACAACGGACCAAGCTGCCAAGAAATTCTCGAACTTTATCACGTACTTTGAGCGCCAGTTTGACTGCACTGTGCGCGTGCTACGCACAGACCAAGGTAGCGAGTATCGAGCTGTCGATTTGTATTGCGAAGATAATGGCATCGAGCGCCAGAAAACAGAAGCACGCCGCTCTGCCAGCAAAACCAAAGCTGACCGAATGCCTCGTACAGTCATGGACAAGGCGCGCACCATGCCGCTGGCGTCTGGCCTACCACGCAAATTTTGGGGTGATGCCGTGATTTATGCTTCCCAGCCAATCAAATGAAGGCGGCGTGTCACCATTGCAGCGCTTGACGGGAAGTCCCAAGACCTGCGAGGTTTGGCGCCTTACGTGGTGCCGAAATATATCTACCGACCACCCGAAATATAGTACTTATTTATCTGCTACCACCGTCGAGGATTCGCGGAAAGTTCCAGCGCCACTTCGCCACACAGCCATGGGCACCACGCGGCGTTCCTGGCCGCATCACCAGCATTCCTGAAGCGCCGAAGGGATACAAGATTTTTGAAGCCAAAGACAACAAAGTATCCGTCACGAATGACGTTGTCATGGACACTGGCGCGCCATTGCAATCGAGCCCAGACGGAGATGCCCCTCTAGACCTGTCGGCTCGTCGTGACGACACCAACCCTTCTCCTCAACCTCCACCTAGACCACGGCGGTCACTGCGACTACTTGAGAAAGCGCGTGGGGGCGCCAGCGCCGCCGTGATACCTGATCCTGTCTCGTACACCGCTGTGATGCGATACCCTCAACGCGCAGCCTAGCGTGAGGCAGTGGACGCCGAGCTACGTGCACTACAAGACAACGACACGTGGCAAATGATTCGACGAAAGGAGATTGATCAGCCGCTGCACACAAAATGGGTCTTTAACTCACCCAGCGCCGAGCTTATCGCCGATTTTCCACGATAAGCATTTTCTATTGCTACTATGGGAGCCTCGGAATTAACCTTACTGCGGGTCAGCCAATCAAATTCGTATGTGATGGCTTGAAGCCTAACCACGATTCTCAATGATAAGTGAGATCAGCCCTCTGATTGGCTAAGTCTAATCACGAATTGCTTGGTTCGTGATCACTAATTCGTGGCTGGAGCAGTTGTCAAGAAATAACGGGAGTGCTTGCAATGCACTTGGCGCCATTGTTGTGGGAACACGGCCAGTCAATTCCAATTCCGTTACCCCGCAGGAAGGAAGCAACAAGCCACGAAGCAAACATGACCGAAGCGTATGTCGTTGAGCGTATTGTTGGCGTGAAGAGTGTGAAGCAAGGAAGGAAGCGCCACTGCACCAAGTACCAAGTGAAGTGGGAGGGCTATGATGAGCTGATGTGGGAGCCCGCTTCCAATGGCACGAACTGCCAGTCGATGATCGACGAGTTCCTGGCGCAACAAGCTCGCGTGACGACATCACGGGCACCATGCCCGGTCACTGATGCGTCCGCCGAAGAGCTGACCGAAAGCACCAGTCCCGCGCCGGCGAACGTCAACGGAAACACGGTCGCGGATGCGTCCGCCGAAGAGCTGAATGACCAGTCCCGCGCCGGCACACGACAAAGGAAACAGCAGTGGCGAAGACGTGGTACCGGAGGATGACTGGTTTTCGATGGACGGAGAACCAGTGCCAAGTCCTGCGCCGGCCGACGGCGACGTCGCACTTGAAGATGAAACCAGCCCGATGCGAGCAGGATCAAGCGCAAACGAAGAATCCTCGTCCCGCTCAACCCAACGCTCACGCTCGAGGGGAACAAGAACCTCAGAGAAGAAACGCGATGGGTTTCTTGACTCCGACGTCAGCGATGGTGAAGACGAATTCGAAGACATCGCTTGCGACGAAGTCTTGGTCGTCGAAAACGTTGAGGCAGACGACAGTGACGACGACGAAATGGACGCGATCTCTGAGGCGTTGGCAGGCCCCCACGAAGAGCTCAAGAACGACGAGCTGCGTCAAATGGCTGTTGATGGTTTCACCAATGCGTACTACGGAGAGGACACGAT